>OY978526.1:68256417-68291417 GCA_963854835.1 Megamerina dolium | reverse complement strand
GCCAGTTATTACGAAAATTATGGGAAAGTCTATATAAAAATAGACAAAGCCGTCATATCCTTCTATTGGACACACCACAGCCGGATGCAATGTACGTCGAGAGTATTATGAAATTTTGCTCCAATATCCAAGCAACGAATATAATATTGATATTGCCATCTGTGCTAGAAACTATGCAATACTATACGCTAAAATTATTTCCAGCGACTGAACTGAGAATTAGACAAATCAGTGCAAATTTGACATCGCTCTTTCCTGATCACACACGTAACATGTATGGTCATCCAATTAAAGTGAAAGCAGAAGAATTACCCGTACGTGTTTTTATAGTAGAAGAATCGAATGAGAACATAGTAATAAGTGGATATATTGCAAATCTTTTAGTAGAGTACGCTCGAAAACACAATGCTACTTTGACATATCCTCTACGAGAATATCTATACGTTGCTATGCCGAGAGATGATCTCGTTGCTATGATCGAAAATGGTACCTTTGATACGGCGGCGTCAACATTCTCTAGAGAGGTCACGTCGACTCTGAGTTTAAGCAATGTATGTGAGATTACGAATTGGTGTATTATGGTTCCAGTATCGAAAGAAATTCCCAGCTATTTATTCTATGTTATCATATTCGATCACATTACAATGCTATTAATATTTGTAGCTCTCTTGGCGGCATCGTTTTCTGCAACTCTCACATTTTATCTACGTGGAGAGAGAGTACGTCATTTACTCAATTTTATATTCGATCATAATTTAGTAAACGGTTTCTTGGGGCAACCATTTGTAATGGAAACAAATTTCGCTGGTATTCGTAGCTGCATTTATTTAATCGTTTGTATCGCCGGTGTGATTTTCAGTACATCTTATGTTGCATATTTGCAAACGTTTAGTACAGAAGCGCCTAGGATGTCCACGGTGCAAACACTTGACGATTTTAAACAGTCAGGTCTTCAAATTAAAATGGATCCTGAAAAAATGAAAAGCGCATACAAATCAGTGGAACATGGATTTTTTGATGTCGTCTCTAAGGCGAAAGATTTTGATGAATTTTTTGCATTACGCGATTCTTTCGATACACGCTATGCATACCATGTACGATCAGCCACATGGGCTTATTACGAGCAAGTACAGAATTTCTATCGCAAGCCATTGTTTCGTTTATCGAAATATTGTATTGTAAAAAACAAACCATATTATATGCCGTTTCAGCCGAATTCAATATTTGTATCTACCATGAATATAGTAATTGGTCAAGCTACACAATCTGGCTTGATAACATATTGGGCTAGACGCTCATTTCTGTAACTGGTTCGAATGGGACGTGTGAATATAACAGATAAAAGTGAGCTTGAAGAATTCACTCCTCTAAATATCACAGATATATCTTTGGTATTGATGTCCTATGGTATTGCTGTAGCTATATCGTTTTGTACTCTCACATTCGAATTGTATTGGCATTATCGAAAGGAACGTATATCATTGCTACCAATTCAAAAAATAAAAAGATTAAAATATTAATTAATAGCCAATATACTATATCTCAAATGATTTAAATTTATAATTTAAATTTGCATACAGAGCTAATTCAAGCTCCAAGTTGGATCAGCAATCTTCAACCAAATCGAAAAAACGGTGGCATTTTGGTACTGCAGAGAAATGCGAATTTATAGCCCTGACAGACTACAGCGTTAATCCGGATTAATGATTTAGTTCGTATTAACTCGGGCATTAACTGCAGCTAATCCGCATCAACTCGACGAGTGAATTCTCAAAATTAAAGAGGATTAGGGCAATTTACGATGGCAACACTGCTGAAAAATTTATATAGTGAAGTTTTCTCAATCCAACTTACAAAACAATAGGTATGTTCGTTTATAAAAAACTTTCAACAATTGTTAACAGTTTTCGACATGAAAAGCGTTGGCGAACAAATAAATCCAGCTGTACGAACTGTGAATGTCAATTTACAAGTTTCTGATAGTTTTTAGTTCACGTACTTCTTGTAGATTTTTTCATATCGAAAGTGCTACCAGGTGTACAAGTTTAAATCCGCTGTTTGCTCGTAGATGGCGTTAGTGAGCATATTGAGCTATTATCGACTGTGCGTCCTTTTTTTATGAGTTCGACATCTGTTTACATCAACTAGTAAACATCATCAGTGGTTTCATACAACAACATATATTTTTTCTCGTATAATCATGTCTAGTTTCGCCAGTCTCGCCAGTTTAGCCATAAAAAGAGCATATGCAGGAAGCTTTACTTTTTTGCTTCAATTTGAAGAAATCTGCTGCTGAGTCGCATCGAATGCTTGTGGAGACAGTGCGCTATCGGAAACCACTTGCAGATGCTGGTTTCGTCGGTTCAAAGAAGGCTATTTTGACTTGAGTGACAAGAAGCATGAAAATAGACCTAGAAATAGGCTCTTTTGGATGAGGACGACACCTAATCGCAAAAAATTCTTGCTGAACAGTTAGATGTTACTCAACAAGCCATTTCCATACGTTTACGAGTCATGGGGAAGGTTCAAAATTTTGGAAAATGGGTACCCCTTGAATTGAACGATAGGCAGATGGAGCGACGCAAAAACACCTGCGAAATCTTGCTTGCTAGACAAAAAAGAAAGTCGTTCCTGCATCTTGTGGTGACTTGTGATGTGATGAAAAGTGGATATACTTTGAGAATCCTAAACGAAAAAAATCGTGGGTCGATCCCGGCCAACCAGCAACTTCTTCTCCAAGACCAAATAACTTTGGACGCAAGACGATGCTGTACGTTTGGTGAGATCAGCAGGGTGTCATCTACTACGAGCTGTTGAAACCTGGTGAAACTGTTAATGGTCACCGCTACCACCAACAACTAGTGAAATTGCGCCGTGCTTTGGGTTGAAAAAGGCCTGGTTATGAACAAAACATGAGAAGCTGATTTTTCTCCACGACAACGCACCATCGCACACGTCAAAACTACTTGGACACACTCAATTGGGAGGTGCTACCTCATCCCACTTATTCACCAGACCTGGCCCCTTCTGGCTATCACCTGTTTTCGTCGATGGGTAACGCGCTCGCCGAACAGCACTTCGATTCGTATGAAGACGTCGGAAAATGGCTTGACGAGCGTTTTGCCTCGAAAAATGAGGAATTCTTTTGGCATGGTATTTGTGTATACCGAGAGATGGGAAAAATGTATAGCTAGTGAGGGCAAATACTTTAAATAAATTAATTTTTGGCTTTTTATGAAAAAAAAATGTGTTTTTTTTAGCGGATTTAAGCTTGTACACCAGGTAGATGACAGAAATTCATAGTGATAGTAATGTAAGTGAGGAGACCTAATAAAACAGCAATCAGCTGTTTAGTTAATCCGCAATACTACCGTTTGTCAGGTTAGTATTTTATTCGGATTAAGTGCGTCGTTAATCCGGATTAACGCTGCCGTCTGTCTAGGCTATTATTTTGATTAATGTTCTAAAGGAGATCTCTATTCTTATTTTACTAAATAATAAGTAAAGCTGTAATTATTAATTCAAATATTCTAGAGTTTTGGCATATCAAGAAAATTCAAATCATTTAAACATTGATTCTTTGAAAATTCACTTTTTATTACTTACTTACTTACTTACTTATGTGGCCATAACAACCGAATATCGATTTAGGCCGAAAATAACATGCTTCGCCAGCCATCTCTGTTCTTCGCTAGCTGGCGCCAGTTAGAAATTCCAAGCGCCGTCAGGTTCTCCAGTACTTGGTCTTTCCACCGGAGGTTTGGTCTTCCTCTTCTGCGTCGTCCTCCAGCGGGTTACGAATATAACACCTTCTTAGCTGGAGCGTGTTCTTCCATTCGCTCGACATACAGCTCGTACAGCTTATGGTTGTACCTTATTCGGTACTCGCCACCAACGCAAATAGGTCCAAAGATCTTGCGTAGGACTTTTCACTCGAAAACTCCAAGCATTCGCTCATCCGAGGTGGAAATTGTCCAGGCTTCAGCGCCATATGTTATTAAATAATAATTATAATATAAATATTTATAAATTAAATACAATTGCAATTATGAATATATGCAGCTTTCTCACGTTTTTGTCACATATTGTAATTTGAGCTTATTAATTGTTTGCTTTTATGATATTTTAAATAAGAATGAATAAAGGAAATTTTGTAATTCGAAATTATTTGGCACAGAAAATATATCTTTCGTCTTTCAATGGTAGCCGGTGGTTAAAAAAAAATTGTTTTTTCTTAAAATCCAATGGTCGGGTGATATTTACAAGTACTGGGTATGTGCATTATTATTTATTGCAGGTTCAAACTCTAGCAAATATATTGTAATATATTGTAATGTATTTGCAAACAAATTATGACAAGTAAAAACCAAACGAAAAATATTGCTCTTCAGGTCTATCATAATTTTCTCAATGTCTTTCAAGTTGGCTCGCCATCTCTACTCGTAGCAATCTCATTTGATTTCACAACACTAGCTTTTTATTGTATCTTTATTTTAGAAATTTGGTGTAAATTTCTTGGACAACAACCACAATGACAACAACAACAACAAACCGAAAGATGACAATATGCCATAAATAATGTTGCACAAAAATTGTCATCTAACATTTCATTTGATGGTTTTCATAATATATACTTATATATATATATATGAACCATTTAACAATAGCGACAACAGCAACAACAACAACAACAACAACAACAATATAATATATAATAATAAAGTATGAAAATACTGGAATTTAATACAACACCAACAGTGGCAACAACATGTAATAGTACAATGAAGATGATGACGATGCTGATGCTGATGCTGATGATGATGATGACGGTAAATAAAAAGAACAACAAATTATATGCTTCATGTGGAGTAAGAGATCAATAACAATAGGGAAAGATTGGAATCTTCATTGCTTGAGCACAAGTCATCTACCACACCACTACATACGTATATACTATTTATACATAGCCGCAAATATCATATTAGACCAAACCAACAGACCGAACAACCGAGCAATCGACCTTAACTATCCTGTTGGTGCTGCTGCTGCTGTTGTTGCTGTTGGTGTTGTTGATTTAATGGCGCTTATTGCACTTGAGTTTTTCATTTTTATTCATATTTTCTTTTTTTTTTTTTATACAGTTCGTGCAACATTCTATTCTACCGCAAGAACAGCAGACGTGGTAATACAATAGCAAGAGTGCGACATTGAGATGCGGAAACACAAAAGCATAGACAGAAGCCGTTAGTTGTGTATATGAAAACAACAAGAGCAATAACAGCAACAACATTAACTGCTGCTGGGTAGTACTTTGTAGTGGCAATGTCATGATTACCCAACTATCCATTTGAGTCTAAAAAGTAGTCCAAAGGGTAACTCTAACAGCGATGGGAGCGAAAATTATAATAACTCCAATTCTCTAGGTGATCTCCTTTTAGAGGTGTATAGAGGAGGTAATTATGTTTTGGAAAAATACGGCGGAGAAATGATTAATTAATATATTTTACCCCTCTAGGTGCAATTCTTGCTAATGAATGATTCATCTTTCATCATTATTTTAAGATTACATATGAAATGGGATCTGATCGAGTAAACACATTTTCTTTATTACATGAAAATGGGAAGAGCAAATATCCAGTAGCTTTGACCCCAGTCTACTTTTACGACCTGTCCAAATTTTCTAAGCCATGTTCGTTAAACCTGGTCGGAAAAGCTTCTGTAATAAAAATGTGACAAAGTTCAGAAAAAGTAGTGTCACAAGGGTTCTGCCGTTCGGAACCGGATAAAATAAGTAGGTCCCTTTCAATACTGTCCAAAATTTAACACGCACAACAGTAATGGAAGAGATGCTCGGCCAATGAGCCCTTCGGGGCTTTAAATGCTGACCGAGTAAATAAATTTTCTTTATTTCAGGAAAATAAGGAGAGAAAATCTCCAGAAGCTTTTATCCCAGTCTATTAGTCTATTTATACGACCTGTCCCAAATTGTTAAGCAATGTTCGTTAAACCGGGTCAGTCCCCATATTTTACCAAGCCCACTGACAAGTTCAAGAATTGGTGTAATTCCTTGAAAATCATGCCCACCACATTACTTTAAGCACATAAAGTACAAATTCAATCATATCCATGTCTTATGCTAAAAAAATATGCTTTTTAATGGAGAATAGAAATTGAATACATTCTACATATGGTCAGCTGGGAAGTATTACTATCATAATGATGTTAATAGTGGTGGTAGTGATAGCGATATTCATACATTTTGGTGGTAGTACTGCTAACAGTCGTACTAACAGTAGCAATGGTAACCAACTACACAAATATCCAGATGCATAATAGTTGTTGTTGTTGTTGTTATTATTGTTATAATAGTTGTTATCATTTTTCGTTTTCTTAAACCATCGAAATAAAAAACGACAACAAAAGCAACAAACAATATTATTAACATTGCTACCGACCTCCGAATATGCTTGCATTGGCCAATACATTGATTGGTGCGGTAGTGGTAGTGGTAATATGGTGATACCCTGCCCTTGTTTCTTGTCATAAAAATCTTTGAAGCATATTAATTATGTTTTCCTTCGAATTTCGCTCACACATGCCAACGTGCCACCATGCCACATGTTGCTTTTTCGCTACATCGTCTGTTGTTGTATTAATATGACCGCAAATAGTCAAGGCAATACGTAGTAATACGGTCAAATATCACACAACAACAACAACAATGAAGATGTAGCTGATAGTTATTAAATATATATGTATGTATGTGTGTGTGTGTGAGTGTGTGTGTGAGTGTGTGTGTGTGTGTGTGTGTGTGTGTGAGTTTGTATACATTAGATGCTGATATTGCTATGTACTATTAAACGGTTATTGCAGCAGCTGGCAGCTGCCAATTGTTGCTTGTTGCACGTTGTTGTTGTTGTGCTGTTTTTACCTACTATTTAATCGTTGCTACTGCCGATATACATATGTCTGTATGTGCCTACGTGTGTGAGTTGATTTTGGCCACAGGCTATTTTTTGATTTTTATAGATCAACAACGTTCGCTGTTGTTGCTGTCGTCGTCGTCGTCGTCGTCGTCGTCATTGTTGTCGCTGTTGATATCGTTGTCGTGGCCAAATATCTATTTATTTTTTGTGCTATTATTTGCTTTTTGCCTTCAACAATGTAGTAGCTGTTGTTGCTGTTATTCCCTCATGTTGTTCACTATGCCACGTTTGTACCACCCATGATGGTTCAATGGTTTCTTGTTACAATTTTGACATAAGCGGTATGTACCTACTCGTATATGTATATGTTGGTTGTTGCTACTGTTACGGTTATTGTGGTACCACAGTTGTTGTTGTTGTTTTCAATCGTTTTGTGGCGTTTTAGTAATTTCATGTTTTACAGCAACGAAATGAACGAATTTTTGGTGACTTTTGTCACCCTCCTGCATATCGACCAACTTCATTTCATTACATTTCAATTCATTTCATTTATTCCATAAAACGTGATAAGCATTTTGTGATTGTTGTTGCTTTGATTTTTTTTTTTATATAATTCGTTTAGCAATGAAAATGCAGAAAATACAGCATATAGACAGCATCAGCGCCACAACGACAAAGTATTGCATTTGTTGAAATTCTCAGTTACATCAATTTCTATTGCTGTAATTTTTTTTTTTTTGTGTATGTTCTTATTGTACTTGCAATCAACTAAATTTTTTGTAATGATATGATTTCTTATTATTCTACCAAAAAGAGCAATGAAGCATTGTGGCATTTAGTCAGAGAGTCATTTAAATAGTGTATACCTTTTTTGTCAATGAGTTTGCGTTTGCTTTTTATTCTTCCTTTCAATACGTTTTGGACTTTGCTATATTTTTTTGAGCCCCGAGTTCGAGCGCTTCGGTTTTATTGTGAACTTGGTACAATTGTGGTTCAGTTAATTTACAAATTTATTTCGAACGGCACCAAAGCAATTGTCAATTGTCAATTGTCAATTTGCCTTGAAAAAGCTCCTAAAGAAGCTATGTGACAAAGCTCAGAAAAAGTGATGTCACAAGGGTTCTGCTGCTCGGAATGGGCTATTATTATTATTATACAGGCTATTTTTTGCACTGCGACCTAAAAGATCTTTTGTGCGCCTATTGCCCAACTAAAACAATTCTAGACTATTTACACATCTTGTAATTGCTGTGGGCTTAATTTTACCTATGTGGGTTGGAGTCAAAATTTCATTACCTAGGTAACCAAGTCTACGTCTACCTCACTGCTGCGCAATTGCATAGAATATGTTCCGATGTTTCCTGCTCCTCATGACAGAGTCGATAGGTATCGTTTTCTACCACATCTATTTTTTTCATATGGTTAAGTCCACAGTGCCCAGTGAGCAACTCTGTGTAGAGTTTTATGTCATTTCTACTGAGGTTAAGAACAGCATCCACCCTAACATGTGTGGGATCAATATGTTACTTAGACTGCCGCATGCTCGTTTGGGCTCTCCAGCAGTCGAGAAGATCCCGTTTCTCCCTCTCACATATCAGGTTGTTTATGAAACTGTTTGTAACCCCGCAGAAGGGATCTGGTCTAATGAAAGGAGTGCTTGCGCCTTCCTTTGCAAGGGAGTCGGCCATTTCGTTTCCCTCGTGTCCCTGCACCCACATTAAGGTGACAGGATTCTTTGCTGCCAGGGCGTTGAGAAGTTTGAAACAAAGCAAACCAGCTTTGACTGAAACGGGAATTTTTCCAGGGACTTTAGAGCCGCCTGGCGGTCCGACAGGATGCATATTTTGGTACCACGGGTGCCCCTGCGTATGCATTCTCTCGCACAAACCTCTAAGGAATGGACCTCCGCCTGAAAGATGGAAGCTGTTTTCCCCATTGCGATTGTTTTCCGTAATCTTGGTCCAACAATTCCAGCCCCCGCACAGACATCTTCCATCTTAGATCCATCAGTGTACCATAACTGTGAGTACCCTTTTGGGATTATATCGCTATTCCTCCAAGCCGAACGGACGTTGATGACCACTTCAAAATGTTTGGAGAAGGCTAGCTTTTTATCCATCTTTTCGAACACCACAAGACATGGAGAGCACCAAACGGTGTCCAGGATCTTTGTGTGTCCTGTGAGATTGCCTTTTTTATGGTTGGATAGACTGGGCAACCTTAGTGCCGCACTGGTTGCCGTCCTCTTGACCATGAGGTATGGAGTGGTGAGTCCAGTAAGAATATCTAAGGCTACAGTGGGGCACTTGTGCATTGCTTCCGTGACACCCAAACAGGCTATTCGATGGACCTTACTAAGGATCATTTTAGTCTTTGTTTGATTTACCTTCGGTCACAACGCCAAGGATGCGTAGGTGATCATTGGCACTGTTACGGTCCTGTACGACAATGCCACCATTTTTGGTCGCAGACCCCATTTTTTACCGTGTTCTCTCTGGCACGCATAGCTTGCCCTTAGGGTTTTGCCAGTTATAAGCGATAAGTGATTATTCCAAGTCAGGATTTTATCTAGGATTACTCCTAGATATTTCATTTCCTCGGATAGAATTAAGTCTGTGCCCCTAGTGTTAGGGTTCCTATACTCAATTTCCTTCTTTTGGTGAAGGGTACCACATTTGTTTTATTCTGATTAATCGAGAGTCCTTTCTCTTGACAAGAGCTAGTTGCATTCGATCGGTTAATATAGAGTTAAATTTCCCTCTAACCATTATTACTAGATCATCCGGAATGGGCTAAAGTAAGTAAGTAGTAAGTAGACAGTACTGGAACAGAAGCTCAGCAAAAGAGTCCTTCGGGGCCTATTTATTTAATTTAAATGACCACATAACTAAGTAAGTAAAATAAAATATACAGCTCCAATCTGGACGCCACACATTAGTGACACTGAGTGGCGGCATCTGCAAACCAGACAAAGTACTGCTCTAGGCTCCATCGCGGGATACCATGAGGTGGCGCATGAAGACCACCTACATCAAGAACAATGTGAGAACAACGAACTATAATCGCAGCAATTGCTTCTATGCTGTCACCTACCATCACACCCCAACAACCTTTAATACAGTTGACCCAACGAACCCATGTTCTCCAATGTCCCATTCTGTAGCAAATGTCATAATTTGTTCCAAGTTTCAGCTTGATAACTTTAATTATCCGTGCTCAAAGTGAGAAAACATACATACTGAAGCATAACTTTGTATGGAAGGTAAGTGTAGTTTTCATTCGATTCGGCCAATTTGCGAGAGTGTCTATTAATTAGTAAATATAACCGCATATGTGCAGAAAGTGTGAAAATATAATTTCAATAATATATTTTTATACGGTAGTAGGCGTGGTTTTTTATCCCATTCTATGATTAGGCGAACTTCGTATACGATATTTTACTTCGATACTTTTACACAAGCGAATTAAGTGTGAAAACATTTAGCCAACAACATAATTTTGTATAGCAGCTAGGCATGGTTTTCATGTCATTACCCCCATTTTCTAATATATGTATTCGATCGCAAAACGAATTTAATGTACCAAGTTTTAGTATGGTAAGCCCACCTGTTGAAAGTGGCTGGCTACTTCAACATACCAGCTATTTCAAATATGTTCTATATGGGCATAATGTCTTTCTGTTAAAATCTGATATACAATATGATTACAAGATTTACATAACTTTTATGATTATACTTATATTAAAATATAAAAAAATTTTCTTTTGTCCACTAAACATGCCATATAATTTATTTGCAATAAATATGAATGGAGTATAATTTTCTAATAATCAAGAGATTTTTTATGTAAAACAAAAGATTGCGAAAATATTATAATTTCAAATGCATTTGAATTTCAAATGCAATTTAAAGCAAAACCATGATCGAAATTTAATATGAGAGCCGCCATTCGAATAATGACAATAATTCATGGCCATCATGGATTTTTAATAGGGACCTGCTCATATCATATAAGTAATCGTATAGGTGGATATGTACGTGAAAGGGTGCGAAAGTGCATTAAATGAGCAAAAATGGATTTGCATCACCCTCCGGACCCATAGATTACATGTACATGTGTACATGACGAAAATTGTGATTTATGCTTTTTATGTGCTTACATATGATACTACATATACATACATGCTTAGATTTATACATGTACATACATATATAGTAGATGTCTCATTTATAAATGCTTGCATCCGATTATATTGCAAATACTTTTATATGAACATTTGTATTGATTTTTTAATTTTGGCATAAATTTTATAGTAAAATTTAATGCAAATTGATTATAAGCTACAATATGATTTCAGTTATCTACTTACATACATACATACATAGTATGTAAGTCCATAGATATGCATTATATGCCTCTATGGATCATTACAATTCGTAAAGAGCATCTAACCAGCAACAGTTCCAATTTTTTCTTATATTTTCATTCTATTCATGTATGAAACATTCATCATCACATAGTGTATTTATATATACGAGTACCGTTAGAAAGCTAATATTGTCATACATGCATGCATACATACAATCCATACATTTGTGTCTATGGTTAAGTGTGTGCATTATTTTTATATGAGACATCTATCGGTAAGATAGAAAAAAAAAAAAAATAATAATAATAATGCTGTGACCAACAAAAGCAACAACAACAACAACAACAATTGAGTACAAACAGGTGCGCGCAATTTTCAGTTGTACCTCATTCACTATGTCTGGCACTGTTCTGCTTTGTCTTCTCTTCTCTTACCTCTTCATTTTATTATATTTTATATTGTGCCAAGTTAATTTCTAACAATTCAATTGTTGTTGTTGTTGCTTCATCATACATACCTATATGTACATATGTATAGATATAGCAGACAATCGATAAATTCTTTATCAATCTCATATCACAATACATAGCAATCGATTGGCCATATTCTATTCTAGTCCTGAATATACATATACTCATATGTATAGTGAGAGCTATTGTTGTTGTGTCTCGTATGTGCTTGGTTATGATTATTATGATTACTCAATGAAGCATGGACAGCAATAATAATAATAATAATAATAATAATAATAATAATAATAATAATGGCAAATACATATATGTATACACACAGGGCCGGAGTTTGGTGAGTTGAGGATTTTGAGGCGTTTGAACTCACTGTTCAAGTATTATTATATCCAGGACATAAAGGGTCAAGGATACTTTGAGTTTGTGCTTAAGAAAACAGATATTGCAAAGCATATATGTAAATCATTAAATTTTTGATCGGAATCACGATTTAAGTCGACTTAGCCATATCTGCCTGACTGTCTGTCTATCTGCTCGTCCGATAACTGCTGTAATTATAAAACGATTGAGGTAAAACTTGGCACACGACATTATTTTCAGCAACGAATGAGGAGACTTGAAAATGGGCCTAATCGGATGAAAACCACACCTATCTCCCATATAAAAGTACATTGTTGTTTTTGTGTTTTTATGCCTAGCGCGCCAAAATCTAAAGCTATAAAGCTAAAAATTGGCACATACTATTATATTTACTAATTAAAAGCTTATGAGCTGAATGGCGTAAAAGCCATGCCTAATTCCCATACAAAAGTATGTACTCAAATGTATATTTTCATACTTTGCGGATGAAAATATTAAGTTATCGGGCTGAAATTCTGCATGTATCTTTATATTTACTAACTAATAGACAAGTGTGAGAATGGATGTAGTTGGATTAAAAGCACCCCTATCTACCATGCAAAAGTTTTATTTCGAAGGTATATTTTCACCGAAAATACAAAGTTATGGAGCAGTAACTTAGCATATAACGATATATTTGCGATTGCAGAGACGTGTGTGAGTTTGAGCGGAAACGGATAAAAACTAAGCCTACCTCTTATACAAATGTACCTTTTCGAGTGCTTGTTTGTAGACTTTACGCAAGAAAACATGAGGCTATGGGACTGAATCTTAGCAAATATGATAATTTTTATCAGTAAGTGAGCATGTTTCAAAATAATCACATGGAAGTCATACCTACTTCCAGTACAAAAGTATACTTTTTAACTACTTATTACCTATCTATGGCAAAGTGAAGAGTATTTAAGCTTCCATATTACCGGAGTTAAGCTTTTTAATTTTTTTTTTGCAAACTTTTTAATTTTGTACTTCTGAAATTTCACGAAAACATCGATTTTACGAATTTGTGCTAAGAACAAAATTGTTATGGAAATGTTATGTGCTTTTAATCTATCCGCCTGTATCTGATCCTTTTCGCACCACAATTACCTGGCGATCTATTTATGAGGACACTTAGAAAATCCTCCATAATCCGGCCCTGTCTACAAACAACAGTATCGATAACAATCGATACGTACACAAGTTAACGGGAAGAAAATAGATTTCATATTAAATGATTTATTAGTTTTTACTTAGCAATGTAACCCGTATTTATCCTTGTTGTTAGTAATTTTGTTGCAACGTTTAAAATAAAAAGAAGGAAGCTCCAAGACATAGTAGTGATTTTAAAATAAGTTCAAACAATTGGTGTTAGTATTAACTAAATGCTTTGCAATTGAAAATTTGATTTACTATGAAGGTCTCGAGAAATGGCTCTCTAGTTTTATGAATAACATTTGATGGTTTTAAAATATTCTAGTTATTTTACAGATTATAGTTTTAAAAGGAAAGCCCTAAAATTTGACAGCTGTCAAATTTAAATATTGACAATAGTGATCATTGTTTCGCTGAAGCTATACCTTCTTAAAAAATGGATCGTTTATCAGACGTAGATCGTGTTAAAATTGTAAAAACTTTCTACAAAAGTTTAGAGGTTTTGAGACTTTAGCCGACTTTAATCAAAGAAGTGGGCAAGCCATGAGCAAAAAAGTGAAAAAATTAAATGATAGGTCACTGATACTGACTCTGCATGATGTGCTAAAAATAATGCTGTAGTTAGTCAGAGCGTAGCAGAACACGCAAATTTATAGATTCTACGCTACGTGCGCACGTACGGTGCCGTAGCTCAGTGGTTAGTGCTTTGGCCTTCTGATCTGTAGGTCGTGGGTTCAATACCCGGCTGAAGCATAACAAAATTTCATATCGAAAAGATTTTCCTTTTGAACGGTACCCACCTGCCGGCAAGAATTGGCAATTTTTCCGGCAGTAAAAATTTGCCAAAAATGTTTCTTAAAAGAGCTCTGTGACAACACTAAGTTAAAGTGATGTCACAAGAGTTCTGCCGTTCGGAACTGGCTAATATTTGTAAGTAGGTCCTTTCTAATGCTGTCCAAATTTAACACGCACAACAGTATTGGAAGAGAAGCTCGGTGGTATCACAATGGATCTTTCTGACCTAAGTGTGTCCTCTAAGAGAAAGGGCAGCCACACTAATCTCGACCTAAATTAAACCTATGCAATGTTTTTATGATAAACTTTGCCGAAATTTTTATTGAAATTGAGTGTTTTTTTTTACTTTACTTTTGAAACAACAAAATGTATGTAGATTGGATCAAAACTCGTGGAGGTGTTTAAAAGTAAACATTGAAAAATTAAACTGACAGTTGTGAGATTTTGTAATTGATATTCATCGCTGAATTCGTTACGTGTTCGACTCAAGTAGATTTTGTATTTGTTTTTTCCACAGAGTTGATTTTCATGCGCTGCAAATAAATACAAGGGTATATTGACTTTTATCATACGAATGCAATCACTTCAAGGAAGTTCCGCAATTTAGGTTATATTGGGCTATTGTGGCAGCGCTCTCTGAGAGATCCTCTCTATTAGAGGACACACTTATATTAGAATGGCCCATTCTGCTAGCACAGAGCTCTGTGCTTATCTTCATTATCATGGCAAATTATTACTGCCAAAGAAAATATCAATTGCTTGCCGACAAGTGGGTACCATTCGAAAGAAAAATCTTTACGATATCACAGATGGCGTCTCAGCCGAGTTTCGAACCCACAACCTACGACTCATAAAGCCTAATAGCCCTGACAGACGGCAGCGTTAATCCGGACTAACGATTTAATTCGAAATAACTCGGACATTAACTGCAGCTAATCCGCATTAACTCTACGAGTTAATTTTCAAAATTAAAGAGGATTAGGGTAATTTCGATGGCAACACTGCTGAAAAATTTCTATTGTGAATTTTTCTTTATCAAACTTACAAAACAATAGGTGTGTTCGCTTATAAAAAACTTTCAACAATTGTTAACAGTTTTCGACAAATAAATCCAGCTGTCAATTACGAACTGTGAATGTCAATTTACAAGTTTCTGATAGTTTTTAGTTCACGTACTTCTTGTACATTTTCTCATATCGAGAGTGACAGATGACAAAAATTGATAGTGATAGTAATGTAAGTGAGCAGACCTAATAAAACAGCAATCAACTGTTTAGTTAATCCGCAATACTGCCTCTGTCAGGTTGGTATTTTATTTCAGATTATGTGCGCAGTTAATCCGGATTAACGCTGCCGTCTGTCTAGGCTATAACGCATTAATCACTGACGTACGTCACCCCCACAGATGTAATATGTGAATATATTTTTATCAGCATCGCCAAATCAGTCAGATCAGATGAATGTAGCTCTCATACAATATTACAGAGTTAAAAAAGAACAACGTTTAACTGCCATAACATGACGAATCCTGGTCTATCATATCATATCAATATTTCATATATAAATTAACATGATACGGGCTAATAAAAAGGTGACATAAATCAGCCAGCCGAGTCCACTATTTAATGTGTCTCCCAAACAAAGTCCCTTCTATGATGGCCTCAATGACATCGCTATATACCTCTTAAAAGTGAGGGTGAGCTAGCTAAGATGAACGTTTCCTAAAAAAAGGACATAATATGCTCAGTACTTTGCATATATAAACTCAAAATGGGCATGGTAAGCTCCCTTTCTTTTCATATCGACACATACATGGTATATATTGTTCGACACAGACCGGTTGTAAGGCGACGTTTTAAATCGTAATTCCTTTGTAAGGAAAAACATATCACATTCGTGTAATTTTCACACTCGTATATAGTATTTACAATAGCTATGCTTTTACCAAATATTGCATACAATGATATACCATCATATACATACATATATGAACGTATATTAGCCTTAAAGTAATGTCATAATTTCTCATTTTTATTGCGTTTACAGTTGTAATGTACTATTTTACAATTGTAAAAGTGTGTTCACGTGTTTGTGCGATAAATCCACAACAGGCGAACTTAATACGTATGTACAATTACTCGTACATATGTTAACAACGGTTAACGTTTTTTTTATGTCTTTACGGTCTACCATTCTATCACACTTAAATTATACTACGGCAATCAAATTCAATTAGAAACAATGAAAAATTATGAAAAATTATGATAATTTCAATTAATATTACATACATTTGTGTAGTGTTACATGCGTGTAGGTACTCGTCTGGCTGGGTGTGTGTGTGTAAGTATATTTTATATGGACAATGAAAAAAGTTAGAATGTATGTGTATCTTATTTACTGCTTATTACTAGAAGTTCAGCTGATGCAATCAGTTAGTTAGACATTATTGTTGAGACAGTGAGGGTAATGCAATTGCAACTAATTTTATTATTATTGTTGATATTTTTGTTAAGCTATGTACGTACGCGCGCTCACAATTAAATTGCAACATGATTATCGGCACTAGAATGACTGTATCGGCAATGTGATGGCTATCACTGTTTGTGTCGTTCGTATATTGGTATCTACATACATGTGACAATATAAAAAATATATACATATGTACATATATGCATGTGAATATACAGATAGTATAGACAAGAAAAATAATAGAATGTATGTACATATATATGATAGCATGACATCGATGACGACAACTAGTATTGTTCATGTTTAACATTGACCATCGTCGACATCAGCAACACAGCATCAAGTTCAAGTTGAAGTATGAAATCACAAATAGAAACGGGAGGGAGCACTTTTATATTTATACTATATCCACACAGATGCCGATACGGATGCAAGCAAGCTAGCTAGATTGACGTTGCTGCTTATGAGAATTAATGCAATTCATATATACGTTCATCACATGAAATGATTAAGTCGCGACAGAGAACGACGTATCATTGTCACATGACTCACGATATTCACGATAGAGTAAATGTGCAAACACGTTGAATGTATAAATGAAAATATTGCGATTTAATACAAAATACATATATACGTACATCGTATATTTTAGCATATATAATATAATAGGGCGATTAGATTGGAAGGGCGAAAAAAAAACTTGACAAGAAGTATCAAAAAAATCTTAAGAGTCTAACTTCAGTAATACCAAATCTTAGATATCTTACACCATGACAGCTATACTCTTCTTTGAGATGTAATAGCCTAGACAGACGGCAGCCTAATTCCGGATTACCGGCGCACTTAATCCGAATAAAATAATAACCTGACAGACGGCAGTATTGCGGATTAACTAAACGGCTGATTGCTGTTTTATTAGGTCTGTCCACTTACATTACTATCACTATCAATTTCTGTCATCTATCACTCTCAATATGAGAAAATCTACAAGAAGTACGTGAACTGAAAACTATCTGCAACTTGTAAATTGACATTCACCGTTCGTAACTGACAGCTGGATTTATTTGTTCGCCAACACTTTTCATGTTGAAAACTGTTAACAATTGTTGAAAGTTTTTTGTTAGCGAACACACCTAATATTTTGTAAAATGGATGGAGAAAAATTCACAATAGACAATTTTCAGCAGTGTTGCCATCTCAAATTGCCCTAATCCTCTTTTATTTTGAGAATTAACTCATAGAGTTTATGCGGATTAGCTGCAGTTAATGCCCGAGTTAATTCGAATTAACTCGGTAATCCGGAATTAGGCTGCCGTCTGTCTAGGCTATAAGCGTAGTTTTGATCATATTCCCTTCATTTTCGAATTCGTTCATCCATTAGTAAATGTTATCGTATCTATCGAGTTTCGGCTAACTTTAATTTTACATTTTCATAAACAGAGTATGACGGAAGCATAATTTTGTATGGGAGATATGCTTGTCTTTTATCCAATTCCAACTATTTTCGAAGTGGGCAATTTATTAGCAAATATAATCGTATGTACGAAGTTTCAGATTGATATCTTTATAATTACTCGCACAAATTGTAAAAATATACACACGGAAGCAAAAATTTATATGGGAGGTATGCGTGATTTTTATCCAATTGAACCTATTTATTAACTAATCCCTTTACTGGTGAAATTCATAAACAAACAGATGTTATTCCAGCCACCTCCTCATGGGGATGTTGCAAACAAAAGCAGCTATCCAATATTTTTTTACTCTGAGTCTGAGCTCTATAAATAAACTGCTGTTATACCAAGCAGATTTGTATAAAAATTCATGGATCTAATTTTTCAAATAAATTTCCGCAATTTTTCAAATAAATATTACTATCCATGAAAAAAAAAATCACAGATCGATTGCTTCATTCGCCACTGTCTGATGTACAATATTTCATTAGGTCGTACATAAGTAGAAATATAATTTTGTTTTTGTATTTGTATTGGGTGCTCGCTAATTCCTCATTTGCATACTTAGCCTCGAATACAAAAAAAGCACAATAATTTCGTATTTGGATATCATACAATTAAGCACTGATATTATGGCATTGTATCTATAAATGAAATGCATGGATTGGAATTCATCTCTGAACTGAACTGACTGAAAGTACTCAGACTTACGAACTAGTGGATCCAGAATTGCGATAAATCTAAACTATGACATTTTTTATACATTCGTCATCCCAATGGTCAAAGTTCAAAGATATGGGAGAGAAAAAAAATTCACTTTTTAGTCCCAGCATTTCCGCCGGAAGTCCATACGGGAGCTTCCTTACCAAATGAACCTAAAAACAGCTGCGAATTGACAAATAACGCTACAGTCGCTCAAGAATCGCCTAGTTTTACCTACCCAACGTGTTTTCCGAACATACTAGGCGAGTATATTTATCCCCTAGTGATTCGTCACTCAAAATGAACCTAAAGTATCTCAAAATCGCATTAAAATAAAATATAAAAAAATAGACATAGCCATTATATTAAATGCTGGCACTCCTCTATATTTCAAGAAAATGTCCAGATCTCCATAGCAAATTACCACCGCCTTTGTCAAACGAACGAACGTGCTACCTACACTATCACCACTACTTCAATAACAGAACGACAGGTACGTACACCTCACTATGTAAGTATATACATATATGTCACTTGCGTCAAACAGTAGCCTTCCAAAAACTAAACACCACTAAAACGATATCTACTAGTACTATAGTACCTATAATATAATTTCAATTCAATTGCTTGTTTTTCATATCATTCTTACAGTGCATGACATTTCAATGCATTTATGATTTTTATCTTTTGAAAATATGTTACAAAAAATACGAGTATACCAATACACTCACACATACATAGTAAAATATATCGTGGGAATAGAGGAAACTACATTGTACATTGGAACTGGTCACGTAACTGGTCACTTTCGCTAGTTACCATGTAGTCTGTGGCTCGTTATGTCCTCCATTACTATTTCAAACGATTCAATATAACCATTTTTAATATTATTAGCCTTAAATTCTACGAATGCTTACATACTTTCATCATACTTACTGGTTTTAAAGGGACGAAGTTGCACCTTTAAATATCCCTTCATACTAGACGACCAAAATAAAACACCCTTTGATGTTACAATATTTTAATATTTACTTGGATCCTAAATTCAAAAATCGTACTTTTGTTTGTTTCATTTTTCGAAGGTTATTTTGCAATTTACAACATATTTCGAGCAAGAAACTGACAATTTGAAAAAGTTTACTTTCTTATTTATGTGGCATTACAATCGAAAATCGATTTATGTCGAATTTAGCACGCTTCGCCAGAAATTTCTTTTCTTCGCTAGCTGGCGGCTCCAGTAAGTGGTCTTTCCATCGAAGGTTAGGTGTGCTTCATCTACTTCGTCCACCAGCGGATTCAGAATATAACACCTTCTCAGGTGGAGCATGTTTCTCCATTCGACATGACCAGCTGCTGTATTTTAATTTACTTACTTTCTTATGTCGGTGCCGGCATAAAGGTCATACAGCTCAGCCACCAACGCAAACAGGTCCAAAATCTTGGACCTTAGAGCAACACCTCTCTCTCGAAAACTCCGAGTATTCTCTCATCTGAGATGGAAATTGTTCAAACTTTTGCCCCAAATATAAAGACAGACATGATGAGGTACCTGTGGAATATGTTTTTCGCTTCTCTAGAGAGGGTTCGACTTCTCATGCCATTCTCTCGAGTTCATACCGATTATGTCAATATTATTGGCATACACCACCAACCGATTCCACGGTAGTTGGCCCCTTTCTTATATACGGAATAGAAGGCATTCGACCATATTCTGCTAATGAGCTGCTGCATTCTGGTGATTAGCTCGTCACATCCGGTATTAAACAACTCGACAAGCAGGCCCTCAGCACTTGCAGCCTTGTTGTTTTTCAGGGTTGAAATAACTTCTCTGAGCTCGTCATGGTTGGGTGGTAGAACCTCTATACCATCATCCGTAATTGGGAAGTTCGGTAAATCGCTACAACTGGCGGAATTGCTCCAAGCATTCAATATTCATGTATCTACTCATCTCTATCTCTTTACATTCATGCCTTTCTAGCTCTTCATGCTCCTGAAAACACGTACCTTCGCACTTCTCCTCTCGCTTTACCGCTTATATCAAACACCTTCACACAGGGTTTTTATGGTGGAGGCTGAATTTTCCTACAGTTGGACGAATGATTTTTTTCTTGCCTTCCCTGGCATTAAAGGTGTGGCGGGGCAGCGATAATATAAAAAACACAAAAAGTATAAACAGTAAACATTAAAAAACTGATTAATAATCCCACAACTTCCCATTGGTTTCAGCTAGAAGGAAAAAATGTATGGTCGATCCCTATTAATCTTTCCTCTACAACATTTTCTTTGAATATACTTATCCTCTATAGCGGAGCTCTTTGCCAAAATTTACGCAAAATTTACGTTTTCACAAAATCCGCTCTCACCACTCTCACATTGTTTCTAGGGAAGTGAACCTATGACCGATTCGCATTAATCCTATATTAACCTCACGGAGGGGCTTCCTACCAAAATAAATTTGAAAACACTTGAAAATCAACAAATACATGACTTCATATTCGATTTTGCCATTCAGCATTTAACTGGGCTCCTTCTCTACATATTTCCCAAATCAGCTTTTCATTTTACTGTAGCAACTCGAAGAAACACGAAGACTCTCCTTCGACTACAGGGTACTTACACAGAATAGAAATACTTGAATACTGAATTGCCTTTAGTACGAATGTCAATTGACAGAAGTACTAACTGACTGTGAGTGTACATGCCATATATGTATTGGTGTGTGTTCGTTTACCCAATGATTTTCGGCTGCTCTGATTATTTGATAAAATGACTTGATTGAAAATTGCTCACGATTTTTTGTGAAAATATTTTTTCTATAGTAATTCAGCGTTGTTTAGTTGATCATCTGGTCTATGATTTTTGTGTTGTTATGTTTTTTCTTCCTGTTTGTCTTCTTCTATTGTGCATTGCGGTATTTTAAAGTTCAAGCACTTTTTGTCATTGGGTGTGTTAAAACTGTTTAACGATATTTGATTGTCATTTCTGATTTTGATCTTTTCAATACTGATTTGATTTGATGTGTTGTTGGTTGTTGTTGTTGTTGTTATTATTATTATTAGCGAGAAAGAGCACGATTTTTCTATTGTTACTGTTATTTTGAAAATTACTTCTTTTTTTTATTGTTGTGGTTGTTCTCCCATTTCAGATAATTGAACAATTAAGTACCGACTAATACATGCAATAAATGTCTCATTTTGAAGTTGTCAGTTTGAGTATTTACATGTAATTATCATTAGATCATCTATATATTTGTATTCAAATAAAAGAGTACCGCTTTTTAGAAAAAAAGAGTTAGATTTATATCTTAAATACAATATTATTGCTATCCAATAATTGCCCAGTTATCAACAGACAAATGACATTTCTTTAATTCTTTCGATAACTGTAACTTGCTTTGAAAAACCTTTCGAAAGAGTTTTTAAAACACTTAGAGAAAATGTATGATCCAAAAATTTAAAGGTGAATAAAATCTCAGTCTAATTTGAGACGAAACTAAGTACGATTTTTGGGTAATTAAGTTGGATTCCGTCCGTATGAAAGCCGCAGCTCATTGGTGAGTGTGTTAATCATCTGAGTCCCAGGTAGTGTGTTTGACTTCCGCCTGAGGCAATTTTAATATCGAAGAAGATGTTTTCTTTCAAATAGTGGAAAACTGTCGAGAAGTAATTGGCAATACTTCCGACAGCAATAATTGTAAGGCCTCGAATTGAGCTCTCTGACAAAGGTATTACAAGGGTTCTTTTGTTGAGGGCGGCCTATTAATAAACTGACTACTTCCAACTTTGAAACAAATTTTCAGTTCTCCAGATCGCACTCAACAACTGATGCAAATAGCATATGCCTAGGTAAATCTTAATTAAATTAGACATTGTCCAACAGATGTCGCAGAATTCGAAATTCGACCCAGTCGCATTTTATCCATAACCTCATTAAAATGATGAAATTTAAAATAAAATAAAAAAATAAATATGTGGCACTTATTATCGCCGAAGGGCTCTTTGGCCGAGCATTCCTTTCAGTACTATTGTGCGTGTTAAATGTTTGACAGTATTAGAAGGGACCTGCTTATTTTACCCGATTCCGAACTGCAGAATTCGTGCGACATCATTTTTTCTTAGCTTTGTCATACAGTTCTTTTAGAAGATTTTCCATGACAACTTGTTACTGCCGGAAGAATTCCGAATTGCTTGGCAACAGGTTGGTGCCAAAAAGAAGGCCAACATACCAACATCTGAACTACGGTACCCATTGAAAAATGAAATACTCATTAAAATACCCAGAATCGTCTTTATAGGGGTAAATAACATAACATTGTTAACATACTTAATCCCTATCATTACCACTTAGAGTTGATACCCTCCTACAGTTTTCAGAAAGTTGTTAGAGGGTAAAATATATGTATGACCCACCGCCATTAAATTTCTCGTACGTATTTTCTGAAAATACGTACTTCTTAGAGAGGCTTTTCTATAAAAACGGCTTAAAGACACCTGAAAATAGGAATCGCCCCCATAGCAGTAAAATACATTAGCGAACCCCATAAATTGAACTGGTCTAACATTTTCCACAAATGAATTAATCTCCTATCTCTATATCTTAAAAAACTGCTTACAAAATTAAAATTTTTTCAATTTTACTTTTTGTACGGGAACCCCTGAAAGGGCAAACATACTCGTATATTTCCCTGCTCTAGGAGTAAGTTATTGTGGCTGCCCTCTCTCTGAGAGGACACACTTAGGCTCTAGGGTTAATTAATTAGCGATTATAGGGCCATTTTTTGGGTCTTAGGTGTATTTAAGTTCATTTTGTAGGAGAGCCCCTTTATGAGGCTGAAAAAAGTGGTAGATATGTTTAGCAAAATGGTTAGTTGTAAAATTTAATGGAAGTTTGCTATACATTTTACCTGTCTAAGGTCGAATCAAGACCATTTTAATGAAATGCGATGTGCAGGGCTAGAACTAACTCCCGATTGATATTTATTTTCGTGTGCTTGTGTTACTCCCTGATCTCCTTTAAAATGACTTTTTTGAAACTAATGTGTATTGATAAGATTATTGAATGTAAAATTGATTTTCACATTGTTTAAATTTATGGTATATATTAAAGCCAAGCACTCGCGTAACTACAACTTTTTTTTTTTTTGTATGCATTTCAGATAAGACGAGGAAACAATTTATGTGTAACATGCAAGCATGCAACATGCATAAAATATGTAACTATTAATAAAAAATTGAACAAGTATGCAGTGTTGTTCGCTTGTTTCAACTTGGTTAGCTTATTCTAGTCATTGATTAAGCAACACTCCTTTAAAGTCTTTAAATCTCTTCTAAGCATTACATATCCGTATGCAACTGCGGTATTCTGTATTGTGTGTACACTCTAAACATCTTTGAAATGCCTTTAATACGGTTAATGTAGCGGAACTAAACGTTTAACGTTAGTATAAAATTGTTGCAAATATGTAAATATGAGCCAGCAGCATTCGTATGGCTTTGAAAATAATTATACACATTTATGCTCGAATGTCTTCAAATTGTATGGGTAATTGATTTCTAATTGCGGATTGGAAAAAGTTCGATTTCTTGTAAATTTATATTTTATGTTCTTAGGTCCAGCTTGAAAGAAATTTAATATACTTAATGTAAAATATTGAAATTTATTAAATTTTAATGTTGTTTAAAGTTAAGAAATCACTGAAAAAAATTTCCAAATTCAGATTCACCAGCCGAATAAACTGCCTGCACTAACCTACTTCATTTCACCCCAATTGGTGTAATTTTGCATATTTTGAAAATTAGGTTGGACCCAATAAACGCGCTCCAAATTGAATCTAATTGTACATGATAATTTTGCAGATCATAATGAAATTTTTTGTACCGAGAAATTACAAATGAAAACAATTGAATTTTTTACGCCACTCTAATCTAAACACAAAGCATGAAATTTATTATTGTTGTTATGGTAGTTGTTAAGTGTTTCTAAAATCACATTTCGCTCACAATATTTAATGTCTTCATTATTTTTTTATAACACGCATATGCAAATGTATCCATACATGTATATATTGGACATGTCCAAATAGTATTTAAGATTTTCCGAATTTGACTTTTTCAACGCGTATGAAGTTTTATTAAATTACCGTAAAAAATTGTAAAGCTTAGATTCGATAAGATATCCATCCACAGAAAAACATAAATTCTTTAAAAAAAAAAAGTACGATGGAGCACATATTTTGTACCAGAGGATTCTGTGGTTAAATAAACGTTATGTGCCAATTTTTAGTTTGATAGCTTCATATTTGCGCGCGAATATTTTGAAAATATATGTATTTCTCACAACATATTTTTCTATGGGAGGTGGTGTAATATTTATCCGATTACCTCCAATTTTTGATATACCAATGTGGGAAGAGTAACTTAGCATACCAAGATTTAGCCAAATAGCTTTATATTTTTGACTGAACAATTTCGAAAACATAGATTCACGCATATACCTTATATCTGCCGTAGCTCAGTGGTCTTCTGATCTATGGGTCGTGGGTGCTCCCCGACTGAAGTAGAACTTTTATATCGAAAAAATTTGTCTTTCGAACGGTACCCACCTGCCGGCAAGAATTGGAAATTTTTCAAAAATACTTCTTAAAAGAGCTCTGTGACAAAACTAAGTTAAAATGATGTCACAAGGGTTTTGCCGTTCGGAATCGGCTATGTCCCTTATAATGCTTTCTGGCCTAAGTGTGTCCTCTCAGAGAGAGGGCAGCCCCATAACCTAACTTAACCTAACAATATTGGGAGAAAAGTTCGGCCAAAGGGCCCTTGGGAGCCTATAAGTGCACTAATTTTATTTTTTTTATTTCATAAAATTTATACGTAAGAGATTAAAATGTTCTGAGAATATAATCGTAATCGGCAGTAGACTTCATTAAGTGTTGCTAAAGATGAAGAGCAGAACTAAAAAATTCTAAGACTCTACGATTGATTAATCGAATATTTAATTAGTAAGAATTTTGATTAATCCAATAATTGCTTAACGAGAATTTCGATTAAACGTTCAAACAAACAATATGATAATTTTAGTTTGGTTAAAAAAATGATTAATAAGAATTTAAATTAATAAATTATTTGATTAATCAAACTTTAGATTAATGGTTTAACTGCTTTATAAAAAATTGGATTAATCGAACTAGTGATTAATCCAAATTTTACTTAATCGGATTCTTAAATAAGATAGATTTTGTTAAAAATCTTTTTCCGGGCAAAATGAATTAATATCCCTCAAGAAGAAAAAAATATTCCGGTATAATTTTTTTGTTTTGCAAATACTTTTTCTTTTTCAAGGGGTTTTAAAAAAAGGTTAAAATCATTGAATTCTTAAAAATTCACGTTACTTACTTACTTACTTATGTGCCATTAACAACCGAATATCGATTTAGGCCGAAAATAACATGCTTCGCCAGCCATCTCTGTTCTTCGCTAGCTGGCGCCAGTTAGAAATTCCAAGCGCCGTCAGGTTCTCCAGTACTTGGTCTTTCCACCGGAGGTTTGGTCTTCCTCTTCTGCGTCGTCCACCAGCGGGTTCCGAATATAACACCTTCTTCAAAATTCACGTATTATTTGAAAAACTCTAATATAGCTAGAAACTTAATAATTTGCACATTGAATTCGTTACATATAAAGGAGTGTCATTTTCTTATTTTCATTATTTTCTTTTTTTTATTATAAATTTTTTTTTTTGATATAACACTTTTTTTTCTCTCTAATTCTATTGGTTTTGGTTTTGTATATTTTTTTCAATTTGTGTCGGTTGCAATTGGCGCGGCTAAATATCTTTTGAAGTTCTTGATTGTCTATGCGAATATCGATGTTGTTGTTGTTGTTGTTAATGCTGTATGGAGCGCCATAAAACTGAAATTAATACACTATGAAAATGCAAAACAACAATACCAACAACAGCAACAACAAAAATGTGTAAAAAGAATTATGCATTTGTTGTATTATGTTGTAGTTGTATTTACTTACAGTACATGCTGCAAATATTGCTGTTACATATGTTCATTTTCATAATATTACACAATATTGAACTTGCTGTTGTTGTTGTTGTTGCGCGGTGTGACAATTATTTATGGTAATAAAGTTCCGCTCTGACGTTGTTATTGTTGTTGCATATTACCATAATTTGTTATATGTTGTTTTACTTTATTTTTTTTTTTTTTGCAATATTTTGTTTTTTATTTTGCTTAGTTCACACATATTAAAATTGTGTGTGTGTATGATTGCTGGAATTCACACCCTCAAATCTATATATAATTTTTTTCTTATTTTATTTTATTATTATTTCTTGCTGTTTATTAGTAGGTACCTACATACATTTTTGTTGTTATTTTTCTCTATATGTTTTATGGGTATGGCTGTCAAATCTAGTCATTTGTTATAGTCTTATACTCGTACATCGATAGGTTCATACATATGCATGTATCGGGTAAAATCATAAAAAATTAGTATATATAGAAAAAATTACCGTTAATTTTTTTGCACAATACGAATATAAAAATAGAACTATAGCATTATTTTTTATGGTTTATTATTTTATTATTGTAATTTTATTATTATTACCTTCCTCTATAAACGATTAATATTTTCGTTTATTTTCTTTATAACACTTTTTATGCTTATTTAATGCCATGGACAATTAAGCAGTGTACGTATAATAAAATAAAATAAATTAATCAAAAATTAACAAATATATTCTTAGACAATTTGGTAATAAAAATTGATAAACCTTCAAGGCCATAATTAATACATGAACTCTTGTCGTAATAAAATATTCAAAAAAACATAAATTTGTCAAAACTTGCCTATAGCTTGTATCAGTAAGAGTATACAGACATATAGGGAGCTCTTGGAAGAAATTGACCGCACCGAGGTTATAATCGATGTCTTATATACAGAAAATCAACAATTTAATTACTAAACTATTATACAATATCAAGGCATGGCTCATATACAGTGTCAATATTCTTGCTGATATCACATTCATTTGGGTTCCATGCCGCAAAATTATCGAAGAGAATAAGATGAATTGGCACGCCTGGGTGCTTCTTAACTGTGACACGAGCGAGCGGCACAGGCCTACGGCCTCCTGGATGTTATCAAAGCCAACTTCAAGGAGGAGGAGGAGGAGCAAATAGTATGAGTATGTCTCTCGAAACGTGCTGCATATCACGTTTGACATGGCCTGTATATAGCAAGACTGGAACTCTAGAACTTATCAACAGAGACCGCATCGATACTGATAGGCTCACGCCGGTTTGCTGGGGTCACTGGTACATGAGAATTCATGCAGAGAAACTACGAGTACGAATTCATAATAGATGTTGTGGAAACATAATTGAGACGGAGACACTCAACAATTTCTTATGGGATTGCCCTAAAGTACTTCCTCGAACATCTGTTCAGAAGTTAGTCTAAAGAATCTATGGCGCTACATTAATTGTATGGAATCTGTGTAATTAGATCCTTTGTCATCTTCTTAATTGCTTTTTGCGAAGAATGTGATGTCAACACGTGGGTTCGTTTAATATCGTAAAGATTTTTCTTTCGAACGATATCCACCCTTGTCGGCAAGCAATTGTCAATTCTTCTGGCAGTAACAATTTGCCATGGAACAGCTTGTTAAAGAGCTATGTGACAAAGCTTAGGAGAAGTGATGTCACATTAGTTCAGCCATTCGGAACCGGCTGATATAAGAAGGTCCCTTCGAATTCTGTCCAAATTTCTATATACATATGTTCCTCTAACTTCTATTTAAGAGCATAGGGCATTGTTATGATTCGTCAGCACGACATATTTTAGGTAAGTAGGTTGCTAAACCGCCCACGCTAGCTTTGTGATATTATAGGTGATATTATATTACCCACTTATCCTGCATAGGTTCGAGCAGTCCCCGATCCGCAATTTAGTGACGCGTCCCACGAGAGAGAGATAAACAACTCCGCACTGTTCAAGGAGTGTAGATCGTACGTTGATCTACAGTGATTCATAATCGTCAGAGTTGTAATTTATTGCGCCTGAACGCTTTGGAAATATTCATTCAAAATTCCTAAATTCCTAAATCTTAATTCAATATTGATTAAACCCATCTTTTAGAAACATACAAAGTTTCTACCACAAGTCGATTTAGCTGCCCAAAAGTTGACGGTAGTAAATAATGATGCAGAAGCAGCGTATTACTCGTCTTTGATTTGCGTAGGAATATTGTCATTCGAAACGAAATATTTAATAATAGCTCAATGTTCGATTTTTTCAAGCAGTTTCAAATATTTCACATTACTAATGTAACAAATCATTCGTTTCTTATTAACGTCACTAGTTGCATTATTACCTTTGCCATTAATAAATATTAAGCATCGAAGGAACAGGTAATTTACACAAATTGCAAGTACAAATGCATTGAAATTTGTACACACATACAAATACTCACAATGCTGTAGATTTTGCTATACTAATGGTATGCAATGTGATGCCAAAATCTAACACTAATCAATCACTAAATAAATAACAAGCAAAATTAAAAAGCAAAAAAAAATCGAAAACTAAATCTGAAGCAACAATAACATATATTCACCTATGTAATAACCAAAACCGCAAATGAAAAAAGAGACTAGCCACCAACTATGTATGTCAGCTGTGATAGATTGATTTGGTAGTAAATTTCAAGTCAATTACACATGTGCACCTATAACTACGTATGATATGCACATGATATGTGCATGCTTGCAAGTATTGCAAATAGTAAATGAAGTTCAATGCAGTGTGGCACAACATAACAATATATTTATGTGTGGCATTCTCAATGATAATGCTTCCTCAATGGTCCGATTAAGAGCATGCGGTCACAAAAGTTTCTGCATTAGAGTGCATTAGTATGGCACCACCCAAAGTGGCCAACATTAGTTAAATATATGCACTGAGACACTCCTGATTGTTGCATGTATGATATTTGCTTGTGTACAAACACTTCAAAAAGACAAAGCCAAAAAAATGGGAAATTTCATGGAGCAACAAATATATGCATATGATGTGTGAGTCATACATAAATTTGACATAGTATTTCATAGATTTGTATTCTATGACTATTCTATTTCTCTCTCTCTTTTTCTCATTCACAATACAACGATTGCATATTCTCATTAACAATTCTTGTCATTTATTTAAATTTTCTATACAAATTTGTTTATTTTTACACTTTTTTCATGTTTGTTCACATTATTAATATTACTTACCAGGTTGATTTCGATTTTTGATATTTTTGCAACACTTGAATAATATTGTGTGGGCAATAAATGTGGCACTCAATTTAATTTCAACACAGTTTAATTTAAACTGACAGCTGATTCTTAACAATCAGTCATTTTGTTATATAATTTGCAACCAGTAAATGTTGCAAGTGACTTGGCAAATCTCATTTTATTCATTTCATTTTATTTTTTTTTGCATTTTGTGATTATGGTTTTTTTTTCCAACGTCTATATTTGAAGAAAATTTGTCAAAATCACGTTAATATACTATTTTTCAAGCTGAATAGAGTAGAATAGATTGCATATATTTAAATATGCTTAATTAATTCTATGGGAAAGTGAAATATTATTGCAAAATTTTATAAGCGAACTATATTCTATGTGATAAAATATTAAAGAGGTACTGAATTACATTTTACCTTCCAAGCAGTTATTCGATTATCTCTAAATTCTCAAATATTTTTCGTTCATACTATGTTGCAGCTCCATTATGAATTACAGATAGGAGAAGTAAGTTCAGGAGTAATGCTGGGAAGATAAAATTAATGGGAGTCAGAGTTATATTTTACTATCGTAGAAGGAAGCAGCTATTGAGTTGTCTATCGATTTTTAAGTGTCTTAGGCCTCATTTTGTCTGAGCGCTCTATTAAGGGGTAAGTATATTTAGAAAAAAATGTTGTATTAGAAAAATTAATAGTGCTCGGTCATATATTTTACCCCTAGGAGTCTATTTAATAATAATATTTATTTTATAGGCGAGTCCACACTTTTAAGTGTGTGGATATAAAAAACTTTAGGGGGCCGGTTATACATTTCACACCTCTCAGAGAGATTCCAATGAGCAAAGGGATTAAATTTTATAAAAGCATAAGTTTTGTAGAAGAGCCCCCTAAGAAATAATAATAGTGGGTATGTTGTTATAAAATTTTGAAAGGAGCAGATTAATAGGGATCTTTCATAAATTCAACTCCTCTAGAAGCGGTATTTTTTGTTTAAATAATTGGAGAAATACCAATTTTTTTTTTGCAACGTAAGGACTTTTGTGCGATCTCTAAAAGTAAGTTCATTAATTGGGACATAAATTTGTATTTTGTAGTTTTTCATACCAAAACAAATATTTGAAGTAGAAGTAGCGTCCAAAATGTCGCTTCCATACTGTTAACGGCCATCTTAATGAACATAAGATGCCTTACGCTCTTACAGAAAAAAATTAGTGTGTGTTTTGAATAGAGAAGCATGAAGTTTAATTTATTTTATGACATCCAGTATCCATAATTCGCTCAATATAATGCCACATGTGATTAAAAGTTTTTGTTAATAATCCTCTAAAAATCTCTGCTTGCCATACAGTCGGTGGAACCATGGTTTTATTGTCTAGAAACACATTCAGAAATTATAACATTCGTCAAAAATTGTTAATAGACATTATCCATTTGAAGCATTAAAAGTACTATTACCGAAAAGAATAGTTGCTATTGAAAAAATAAAATTTCAAATAAAATGTTCGCAAATACATTCAATTCATTTACAAACAAAAATATATTTTGTATTTCAGACTAATTTAATGCATTATAACTGTTAGATTTGCTAAATAATTCATAACGGTGTAATTTTATAACATAAAATAAATTCAAATCTATAATTCAAATATAAACGGTTCAAATAAAATATAACAGCAAAGTGTCGCATATTAAATTAGAACTAAGAAACATAGCTATTCCATGTATACTTATACGCCCTCAACCCACAAATGAAATTACACAAGCAATGTTTAGTATGTACAACAAATCATATGTTGTTATTATGGGCGTTGAGTGAAAATTTTAACAGAAGATTATTCTCTCTATATCAAATCGAGAGATAAATACAGAAACAGAGAGAAATAAAAATAAAGTTAAATCTATAAAAAGTGTAAAACGTGACTTTTTTGATTTGTTTACCACCACATGTTCTACTGAATATTCTCTCAACGAAGAAATGATAAATGAGGAAATATAGAAATTTGCTACAGGGTTAGCTTTAGAACCGTTTGTAAATATCTACATATCTACTAAGAGCAATAAGTATATGATGACATTATTTATGCTTAGTGCATTTGGAATTAAGTACCAACTCACTCGCATGTACTTCACTCCGTCGTATCACTTATCAAATAACTAATAAAAAATATAAATATAACATAAAGAGAGAAATGACAAAGCTTCCCTCTGATTTTAGAACATCAATGCATACTGTCAAACTAATACAATTGTTGATGTATAACATGGAAACTAAAATACTACAAGAGAGATCAAACGAATCTGTTGCACTTCAAATAATATGGGGTTGCTGGAGCAGAGTCGAAGATATGTAGTTATCTATATTACAGCACATGGTTTACAATCAAATAGAACATCAATCAAAACATTGACGAGAGAGTAAAGACCAAAACAAAATAATTTACAGCAAACTTCAACTTAAAGGTCCGTACTTACAGTCAAAATTAGAATTTAATTCCGAATTTATGTATGAGAAATTTGTAGCGTTGGTCTATATTAGATTTAAGATGGATTTTAATTTTGACTATACCTGACTATGAGCCTAAATGATTTAATTACTATATAGACAGTGGTAATACAAATAATAACCGACACAAACGACAGCATATAGATGCTCTTTTTTTTAAGTATGTCACTATTAAGAAAATGAATATTGCGTTATTAACTGATTAGATATGACCCATGCCATGCGATTGTTCTTTAACTCTTGATTTTATGTAAAATCGAGTTGCTTCGAGTTGCTTGACATGAAATCAGGAAGCCACACCTATTCAGCGTAGAACAACCATAAACAAGGTGTATATTAGTATTGCAAAAATAACCAGATTTACAAGAAAGAAGCAAGCCAAACCCACTCATTTATATAGCTCTCATACAAAGCTCCGGAATTTGTTATATGTTTAAACCGCCATAACTTTAGCAGTTTTCAGTTTAAAACAACCATATTTAGAATGAGTTTTAATATTGTCGTTTGAAATAAACTTGCGGGAAACCAGCGAACCACATATACCATTTAATGTAGCTCACATACAAAATCCCGGAACTATCTTGAACGTAAAAATCTCCATTACTTACAAAATATTTCGCTTGAGACAACCATATTTCAGGTGTAGATTAGCATTATAGGCAGAAATTATTCGTCAAAAAATTGGTGAGCCAAAGTTGTGGAAAAAACAAAACATGGATACGCAAGAAAGCCGACAGTAGGGTCATTTCTCTCATGTTAAAGGTGTGGCAACGTTAAAAATCAAAAAGGTTTTTCTTGAACGAGCCGGTTGAGAGAAAAATGTAAATCGTATGAATTACTGTCACTAATACCGAATATAGTTTATTTCAGTTAAATGGTAACCCCCATAAAAGTGGACTAAAAGTTAAACATTTTTATTTTCATCCACGCTACTCTCACTGTCATTTTTATTTATTATTATTTAAATTAATTAATATCACTCTATGTCTCACTGTCACTCTCTGTAAAGCGCCAGTGCGCATACTCGCTGCTTTTCCTCTCTTTAACTCGTGCATTCTCATATAGATATTGTATTTACTAGTTAAGTATAGTGAGTGAAAGCAAACAATTTGTTTTTAGAATGTAAATACGCTTATGCATACAATGAAAACGTTTACACACACCCATGTGCATATACACTCTACCGCAAAATGTGTGCGCTCATATAAGCACGCATGAAATGCAAAAGAAAAACTCTCACATAGAATTGTGTGGTATTTTTTTTCTTCTTTTCTTTTCAGTCGTCGTTTATTGCACAAGAAAGTAGTGGCAACAGTATGTAATACATAGCAGTGGCAGCTTTAGCAGTAGCAGTAGCAGTAAGGCAAAGAAATGAACCGAAAGTGTTTTTGATTTATTTAATTGAATTAAAAATAATCAACGTCGTGCACCCACACCCGCCGTACATACAATACATTAAAAGGTAATTGTACGATAAGAAGAAAAAGAAGCGAATCACGAGAAAAAAATTCAATTCAATTCATTCACGAAATGATAATCAAATAAGTAAAACTAGCTGGCATTCTCAGCCAATTGTAAAAGCAAAAGCAAAAGCAAAAAGAAAAAATAGGAAAAAAATGTGTGTGTATGTGCTAAAAATCATCAAGAACGGAACAAAAACGACACAAGTGAAAAGAAAATAACGAAGGGGAACACGCCTTAAGTTCATTTCTGCCATGTAGTAGGTACCTAGCAGTGCGATGGTGTGTGTATATGCAATGTGCATACATACAATGTAGCATAGAATTTTACGTTTACGAAATATGAAAATAACTGAAATAGTTTAAAAAAATTTTATGTGCTATCTATGCAGAATATGTGGACTATAAGTATATAATTTTAGTATTTTATTGCTGCGTCAATGGCCTTTCAAAAAATCACATTTTTTTTTGGAACAATCATATATGGAGTTTTTATACAGTGTGTGTACATAGAACAACCTAAGAAATGGTGTGAAAAAATTTGAATTATTAATAAGAGTGAGTTTCAAATCAAGTTTACTCGTATAATAAAATGGCATTTAAAACAAAATGCATTATAGAATGGAATTTCATTTTTAAATGTATGAAAAAACGGCTTGCAAGATATTCAATATTGTGAAAATTATATATATTTTGGAAAGTAAGAAAGTTGATAATATTAATAGTAATGATTTAATTAAACATATTGTGAATTATTCGACATTTTTTCAAGCTTCCGAATTCAACGGCTAATTCAAGTTGACATTTCAATGCAGTTGACTCTTCAAGAATGGCAGATCTGAGTTGTATATTGGAAAATTTAATATGCATGGTGTTTTCAGTGCACATTCCAGGAATAAATACATTTAGAGGATAGAAGATCGAGATATATGGATATACATGATTATACAATTATTTAAATTGAATTAAGAAATAAGTGAAATATCAAATATTGAAACACCTGCTTCATTTGATATTTTTTTTC
>OY978526.1:65552764-65800671 GCA_963854835.1 Megamerina dolium | reverse complement strand
ATTATTGCTACTGCCTGCTTTACTACAGTAAAGCAATCATGCTTCAGCAACAACAACAACAACAACAACGAAATGTAAGATATGGTACTATATAATAGTATGAGGATTTGGCAAACTCAGTGGGAAAAAAATATACCAATTTCTAGAGACGAGTTCAAAACATTTCCTGAAAGGACAAAAAATTATTGATTGAACCTCTTATACTACATTTGTTCTTCTGTAGACCATAAAATGGTATTAAAATGGAAAAAGGGTCAACCCGGGTTTTGAAACTGAAACTTTATATAACGCATACCAATTTATTGCGGTATTACGCAGTTCAGCGACGACAAAAAGTTGTATGAAATTCTGTCTCCGACATTGAAGAGATCCGCTAGAGATTTTGTCAAATCTAATCAACTGAGAAAATCGTAATTTTTTGTTTGTGTGGTAAATTGGACTTGTTGGTTGAAATTTGTTTCATGTTGGAAGTGGATGCCGTAGTTCAGTGGTTAGTGCATTGTCCTTCTAATCTGTAGGTCGTGGGTTCAATACCGGCTGAGGTAACTTTAATATCGAAAAGATTTTCTTTCGAACGACAAGTAATTGGTAATATTTTCGGCAGTAATAATTTGCCATGAAAACTACTTCTTAAAGAGCACTGTGACAAAACTCAGAAAAAGCAATGCCACAAGAGGTCACAAGGGTTTTGCTCTTCGAAACCGGTCAATATATGTAGGTCCTTTCTAATACTGTCCAAATTTAACACGCATGACAGTACTGGAAGAGAGACTCGGTGGTATCAGAATGGGCAATAATCTAACCTAATCTTGAAGAACAGAGATGGCTGGCGAAGCATGTTATTTTCGGCCTAAATCGATATTCGGTTGTTATGGCCACATAAGTAAGTAAGTAAGTAAGTAATCTTGAAGTTATTGAAATAGTCTCTTTTAGTTTTTATTTTCATCAGAAAACATCAATTTCATAGAGGAACCCTCTTAAGAAGTAGAGATACGGGGTAATTATGTTCGTAGGAACATATTTTCGAGGAAAAATTAAAGAGACGGCCATATATTTCAATGCTTTAGGTATTTCAGCTTGGCAGCTATGGTGTTATTTGTAGATTTTCTGTTGCTTTCACGTCATTTTATAAGCTTCCCCCTTATGGGATGAAGATAGGGGATATTTATATTCAGAAGAAATGTTGGAAAACGAATTCACAAGTAACGATGATATATTCCACGGCTTTAGGAGCGATTTCTAGGCAATTATGATGTTGTTTGCAGATTTTCTGGTATTTTTATATTTATGTTGTAAAAGCGAAGGGGTTGGTCATGCATTTTACCGCTGTAGAGGTGATTTCTTGGGTTATATAGGGTTACTTGTCAACTCTCAAATGTTTTTCGTTCAATTTGTATAGAAGCCTTCCTAAGGGATGAATATAGGATATAAGATTATTGAGACGAAATAATAAAGAAGAAAAATTAATGGGGTCCGGTCATAGTTTTTACCGTTTTAGGGCGATTCCTTGGCAGCCTTTTCGATCGAAATTTATTACTTTATTTGTGTGACTTCGATAAAAAGTTTTTTGGTTAATTATGTTCACAAAAATAAGCTCCATCATAGGCAATTTATTTTTCTTTCATAATCATGTGTTACTCTGCACTTTTTGCAAAAGTATTTGGAGTGTTCCTAACTTTACCTAGAAGGTAGTACTTCTTCAACTATATGTATATAGTTTTGTGTTTGTTGTTGTTGTTGCTGTTACTATTTAATGTCAGTTTGTTGCACACACTAACTTGTTGTACTTAGTTACGTTTGTTTTAAAATTTATTGTTGTTGGTGCTGCTGCTGCTGTTGCTGCTGCTACTGTTGCCATTTAACAAATGAGTTTTCACGTTTTTACTACTGTTGATTGAAAATAATAACAACAACAACAACAAAGGCAACTTAAACTGAAGTATAAATAAGTATAGAAACCAAGTCCAAGTATCATTATTGTGTGTACCTCTGAACGACCTTCTTAGTCCTCATACTGCTGTAGCCTTGATCTTATGCTGTAACTATACTTTTGTAGTCCTCTATGTACATTCCTTCGGCTCCCCTTCCAACGATACGTATAGTTTTAGTATTTTTTGCTAATCAACGCCCATAAATTCGATAACCGTACATTTGTGCGATATGACCATTATGATGATTGTTGGTGTGTTCTTGTTAGTATTCGTATTTTGTTATTAATACATTTGTTGGTTACAAATTGTTGTTTCTGGTTTTTTTTCTTTTTATTACTGCTTTTGCTCATAATTAAGTGTGTGTGTGTGTGTATGTGCCTATATTTTATCCGATTTTAGTTATGCAAGTATGTGCGTTAAAGGGTCTTAAGCATGATACTCCATATTTTTTACGCACTGGTCATCATAATACTCATACTTACATACACATAATCACGTAGTCATCCTTGTCGTCTAATTCCACTATACATACGACTATTCTAAACAAATTGTGCACTCAAAAGTATACAAATTTTAAGGAAATAAATCTTTGCATAAGTGTTGTGGTCATTTATAAAACGTCCAACAAAAATTACAACAACAACAATTATAACAACCTTAATCATAACAACTATTAGTGTATTACAGAAGAGAGATTGTAACTGCTAGATTGTGGTTTCGAGTCAAAAACTATGCAGAGGTCTTTGCATGAGATTATTACATGTGCGTGTGTGGGTTTTTAGTCTATCATCATAGTCTAAAATGTAAATATTATTAATTAAATTATTCTAAATGGAGGATGAATTTTGATAAAATGCTTAAGATTTATGTGCACAAAACACTTGTATAGAATTTTATCTAAATATGTATGCGTTGCTATTGCTAATATTTTAAAATACGATAATTACTTAAATTGTAGAATATTGTAATATTAAATAGATACTCTGTATAAAGCAAAACTGGATTTAAGTTTTACAGGATAATACAATATTATCTTTTTCCAACGGGGACCCCCATATCTATTGGAGTAGGGCTATAGTATTTTTTTGAAAAATTCCATAGATGTCCTCTTCAGACTTCAAGTGAGAACAGCTAAGCAATTGAATTAACGAAACTATGCTACCTATACCTCAGTTTATATTTGTAGAATACAATCGAGGAGTCGTGAGTTTTTGGTTTCATTTGCAACAACCATAAAGAGAGGTGACATAGCTGTAGGGTAAAGTATATAAATTATTGATCACCATTAAGATATGAGTCTCTTATTCTTACTACATAAGTTTATATTCACCAGCTGACATTGCAATTTCTTTTCAAAGACGTCTGTATGGTCAAGAAGCGTTTTTCTTAACCTCAAGAAAAAACAAGAGCTAAATTAAAGCGATGTGTTACGTTCGGTTGCCATCAAAAGACTAATTTATTATATCAAATTTAAACATGTACAAGTATGATCTACAAAATAGAAAGCATAAGAGAATTGACTAACGGTTAAATCTCATTTCATGTATTCAATATAATTGAATAGACGAATATTATTTAACATAATTGAATACATGAAATGAGATTTAACGGGACAATCGTACTACATACAGGGGTTCTCAAGCCACGGCCAAACTGTTATAGTACATATGTACTTAACGTTTGGGTATATGACCCAACATCCCGGCCCCGTTGAAAGGATTTTCAAGCAGGCAGTATTGCGATCTTGTGAATAGGACGACGAATGATTCCTCTCGAAGTGCTTATGTCGACCACTCGAACGCGGGCATCCTTCCCATATATAGTGTTGACGACTCGCCCCATTTGCCATCGTTGTGGTGGCACGTTGTCTTCATGGATGATGACCATAGTGTTGTTGTCGATGTTCGGTCGATCATCAAACCATTTTGAGCGTACTTGAAGCTCATTGATATACTCGTGTGACCACCGCTTCCAAAACGTTTGTTTGATGCCTGTTATTTGTGCCCATTGTTGTAGATTGCTGACGTTTGGTAATATATTTCGCTCCGGAAGACCTTGTAAAACGCCGCCAATGATGAAGTGACCTGGAGTCAATGCTTCATAGTCGATCGGATCGGATGACAATGGTGTTATTGGCCGAGAATTTAGTATAGCTTCTATTTCTATTAAAGCTGTTGACAGTTCCTCATAGGTAAGTCTCGTGTTTGCGATGCTGCGATTAAGGTGACCTTTAGCTGATTTGACAGCCGCTTCCCAAATACCGCCAAAAAGAGGTGCTCTAGGGGGTATAAACCTGAAGTTGACAAATTCATTAGAACAGTACCTTACAATTGTATCTTGATTTTCGCTTTTAAATAAAAATGTCTTTAATTCCGCAAGTTTACTAGAAGCGCCAACGAAGTTTGTTGCGTTATCGCAAAATATATCGGAAGGTAAACCTCTTCTTCCGATCATCCGCTTAAGTGATGCCAAGAATGCGTTAGTAGAGAGGTCTGATACTATTTCGATGTGTACTGGTTGCTAAACAAACGAATATTGCGATGGTCCACAGAAATCAATGTAACTCCCTCACGAAAGGACGTGAGGGAGTTAATCGTTCAACTGGCAAGTGTCCCATTACTTGCTGCATAAGTTTTGGCTTGTACCGTACACAATGTATGCATGATCTGACCACTCGCCTTGCTATGTCGCGCGCGTTGATTATCCAAAATTTGAGTCTTATCAATGCTATGAGCGCTTTAGCTCCTGCATGGTAGTGTTTCCGATGAAGATACCGGACGTAGTTTACGACGAATTCGCACTTGCTTGGCAATAGTATCGGGTGTTTCCTTTCTTCTGGAATGTCTGCTAAATGCAACCGTCCACCAACCTTTATTAGTTGAAATCCTTCGACAGATTCAAGGAAAGGATTCAATTAACGCAACGAACTATTTGTATTTAAATTTCTCTCTAAATGATGAATATCATTAGCAAAATGTTTTTTTTGAATATTCCAAACTATGCATAGCAGGGCATGACGTAGCTCTTGCGGTGAAATCGGTCCTGTGTCGTTGGATTCAGCTTTATGTCGTAGTTTATTTACAAATCGAAACATCCAGCTAATTAATCGAAGACTGCTAGTGAACGAACTCCGATGACTGATGGTTTCAATAATGTGATTGTTGGTTATAGTGGTGTTGAATGCCGATTTACGTTTTGCGCTTTCTATGACTTCCATATCAATGTCATCGCTTTTATTTCTAGGCCATGTTTCCATGCTTTCGTATAAGAACGTAGGTCCAGTGTACCAAATTGATCTGCCAAGTTCTTCAACAGTGCAACCTCTAGAGACTATGTCTGCAGGATTGCTGTATGTAGGCACATACCTTCAATGGGCTCCCGCAGATAACTCTTGGATTTCAGAAACGCGATTGCCAACGAATGTCGAAAGTGTTATTGAGTGCATTTTTAACCAATATAAGACTATTTGTGAATCAGTCCAGAGAAAAACATTAATAGATTTGTTTGAAAAAATTGATGTAATTTTTGCGTAAAGACGAGCTAAAAGAAGAGCACCACAAAGTTCTAGCTTCGGCAACGACTGCTTCTTGATGGGAGCGACTCTCGGTTTTGCAGTGAGTAAGCGAACGATGGTGTTGCCGGCCTTGTTGATTATACGCGTGTATATTTCACATCCATATGCTCGGATGGATGCGTCGCAGAACCCATGTAATTGAAGCGACTGTGTGTCTGTCGAAATACAATACCTTTGCACCTTGATCGATGAAAGATCCGATGCAGAGTTGAGGAAACTTGTCCAAGCGAAATTAATATTCTGAGGCACGGATTCGTCCCAATCTAATTTAAGCAGCCATAATTCCTGCAACAAAATTTTAGACGTAATATGGTAGGAGCCAAAAGACCAAGAGGATCGAATAATGATGATGCAATTGAAAGAATAGAACGCTTTGTTACGCGACTTGTGGATCTTAGCCTCGGTTCAAAAGAAAATAAAAAGTTATCATGTGTGTGATCCCATTGTAGCCCAAGCGCACTTGTAATAGATGAGTCCAAATTTAGATTCTTCGCGGAATTACTCTCCCCCAGACACTGGTGATTAGAGTGTCACTTTGCGAGCTCAAATCCACCTAAAGCTAATAATTGTGTTACCTCTTGCTTTATCTGTAGAAGGTCGGCCAAAGAATTTGCACCGCACAGTAAATCATCAACGTAAAATGACGATTTGGCGATGCTTGATCCAAGTGCAAATTGATCATGATGTTGTTCAGCCAAGTAAAACAAGCTTCGTATAGCCAAATATGGTGCAGAAGCCATTCCATATGTTATCGTGTTAAGTTCGTACGTACGAATTTCTTGAGTTGGGGAGTTCCTCCACAAGATATATTGGAATTTTTTATCGCTTTCATGCATTAGCACTTGCCGATATATTTTGACTATATCAGCGGTTAACGCAAATTGATGTAAGCGAAAACGAAGAAGAAGAAGAACCAGCTCACACTGAATTGTAGGACCAGCCATTTGAATATCGTTAAGAGATTTTTGAGTTGAAGTTCGACAAGAAGCATCAAATACGACACGCAACTTAGTTGTTGTACTCGTTGGTTTCAGCACACAGTGATGTGGGATATAATAGTGCGGTACATTTAAGTTTGGATTCTCTACAACGCTCATGTGTCCCAAACGTTCGTATTCATCCATGAATTCCACATACTGCTCTCTTATTTGTGGTGATTTCGCCAAATGACGTTCTTGTGCATTGAACCGTCTCAATGCCGTGGTATATGAGTTACCCAGGCAGGATGGATCATCTTTGAAGGGTAGTTTAACAATTATTCTGCCAGAAGGATTCCTTGAAACTGTGTTGTTGTACAAATGTTCGCAAGTGCTTTGTTCACGAGTCCAAGATGCTGCGGTGACAGAAACTTCCTCCAATTTCCACAATTTCTCCAATTTAGCATCCAACGGGCCATTGGCAGTAAATAAGCATAGACGTCGAGTTAAATTATTGCTTGATTGGTAACGACCTGATACAACCCATCCTAATAATGTTTTCTGCAAAATTGGTAGATTTGATCCAAGCTTGATTTGACCTACTGACAGCAGGCTAAAGAAAGTTTCTGTACCCAACAACAAATCGATTTTCCTTGGTACGTAAAATTTGTCATCAGCAAGAACAATATTGCTTGGAATATTCCAAGATGAAATATCGATTTCTGGATCTGGCTGATAGGCAATGTGAGGTGTGATGCAAAATGTTAGCGGTAGTTCGAATTCGTTTACTTGCGATTTGATATTAGTTGTGGTCTTGTATTTTATAGTCGTTGACGATGTACCGACACCTTGGATCTCAATGTTTTGTTTGATTTTTGGTAATAGTAACCTTTGCGAAAATTCTTCTGTAATAAAATTTACCTGAGAGCAAGAGTCCAGTAAGGCCTTGCCCAATCTGTAACCACCCGACGAGTCACGAACTAAAATGTTTGCAGTTGCTAGAATTATGTTGTCAGACGACGAATTGTGCATGTGTGTATGTACTGTTGCCTCGCGTGATGATAATGGCTGATTTGTGGTATGTTGACCTGGCGCAGACCCGAAATGAAGCAAACTGTGGTGCTGTCTTGAACAGATGTTGCATCTGTGTGCTGATGGGCAATGAGCCTTTTGATGTCCCTTCGAAAGACAATTGATACAAAGTCCTAATTTCTTTGCATGATCAAAACGCTGTGTGGTATTCAATGACTTAAAACGATCGCAACTTGATATCTTATGATTTGTGCTTGAACAAACTGGGCACGGCGTATTGGAGCATGTAAATGTGTAACCTCTAATCTGATTTCTTGCCTTACTTGTGGCTGGTTTTGTATTACCTCGAACAACGTAAGTCGTAGCATGTGTATGGTCAATGGATTCCAAATATTGGCAATGCCTCTCCAACACTTTAGTACAGTCTTCCCACGTCGGTAGCGTCTTAAAATCCAACGATTCCTTCTACTTTATATTGGTCTCTACATCAGATTTCTGCAATACTAAATAAATTAACATAGTTTGCGAAATCTGCCTATCATTACCCAGTGACAAAAGATATCCGTAAATGGCTGAAGCCTTGTCAATAAGACTTCTCAACTGCAGAGCATTCGGTTTCGAGACTAGTGGTAGTTCAAACAAGGACGAAATGTTTTCCAAGAAAATTAAAGTTTTGTTATCGTACCTTGCCTTCAGCCGTTCCAATGCCTTTGGGTAATATTCGTTTGTCACCTGAAATGCATCTACTGTTTCTAAGGCCTGACCTTGAAGTGAATTCCGCAAATGGTTAAACTTTTCAATGTTAGACAGACTAAATTCACGATCTATGATCTGCTTGAAAGATGTTATAAAATTCTGGTACTCTGAGTACTTGCCATTAAAGGTTGGAAGTTTGAGTTGCGGTAATTTTGTGCTAGCTTGTGTTATGCAAGTTGTTTCCGAAAGTGAGACATTATGGTATTTTATTAATTGTGCTTGGATGGCTATTTTTGTGGTGACGTAAAAGTCTTCAAAGTCAGCGCGTGCGCTATCGTTGGTGTCCAGTTTTTCAATATCCGTTTGACTCGATGATATTTGCTTAAAATATGATTCAAGAATGCCCAAACGGCATTTATATTCGGCACCTGACAGGACCTTTCCACCTGGTCGCAAACTAACATCCACTATATTCTTAATGCGTGTGATATTTTTCTTCACGCTTGTACGTTGTTGTTTCAACTCGTCCAAAGACATTTCCAAAACCAATTTAAAATTATGCAGGTATGTGATCGAGGACGTAAAGCTTACTTACAGTCGGCAAACAATGTAAACGCTAATTGCAAATTGTGTAAAGCCCTTATTTGAGGGTATAGAAAAGCGATATGTAAACGAAAAACGACAATGGTAATGATGATCTACCAGAGACATGCGATACGATGTGTGCAATGACAAGTAACGGCAGCGATGAGTCAAATGGGCAGTGTAGATGTAGTGTAATGTAGCAGCGATAACAACGACTCGACAGCGGTAATGTCTATATGAGACAATCTATGTGCGTTCACCAAATGCTCGTGTCCCACGTTGGGCGCCAAAAAATGTATGGTCAAGAAGCGTTTTTCTTAACCTCAAGAAAAACAAGAGCTAAATTAAAGCGATGTGTTACGTTCGGTTGCCATCAAAAGACTAATTTATTATATCAAATTTAAACATGTACAAGTATGATCTACAAAGTAGAAAGCATAAGAGAATTGACTAACGGTTAAATCTCATTTCATGTATTCAATATAATTGAATAGACGAATATTATTTAACATAATTGAATAATGAAATGAGATTTAACGGGACAATCGCACTACATACAGGGGTTCTCAAGCCATGGCCAAACAGTTATAGTACATATGTACTTAACGTTTGGGTATATTGCCCAACAACGTCAATATTAATTGCTGCGCAATAATATAATATTTTCTGCTATTTACTTAAGTATTGTTATAATAATTAATTTAAGAAATGTTCGACTATTTGTATTTGAAATTAAATATGTATATATTTATTGCAAATATATTTAGCGGCGCCTATATAAATATTGGTACAAATGTGTTTCTAAGGTTAATATACTTAGGCAGAAGAAATATTCTTGTGTCATTGAAAATTGATGCATTATATGACTATATAAGACAAAATATTCTTCTAATAAATACAGTCGTTCCAGAATAATATTCAATCGATAAAATGAAAGCTTATATTTTCTTTATAATTTTTGTGAAGCTATGCTCTAGCTCAGACACAAAGGAGGGTCGCATCGTTAACGGTATCCCAGCTGTGCTTGGTCAATTGCCTTATCAAGCGGGTTTGCAATTAACAAAAGTAACAAAATTAAAAGCAGTTTTTGTAACTTGGTGTGGAGGTTCATTGATTAATAGTCAATGGATTTTAACTGCCGGCCACTGTACTAACAAGTATGTTTTTCTTGAATTGACCTAAATATTATGCTCTTTTAATTGAAAGTACTTGCGAGATGGAAGACTAAGTTTGGCCATAAGGAACTTTGTGTGGTAATAGCAGTTTTTGTGAGTTTGATTTTGGCTAATATGTCAAAATGTCTTCATATTTTATCACACTTTGTGCATAGTCTGGATTTGATGATAAAAGATTATCAGGATATTTGATTGAAGTATTGTACTTTGCATACAAAATTTTAGAAGAAAAAAAATTTTGTATGTGGAGTTCAACTATTTTCAAACACGATTACTTCAACATTTGTATAGAGTTTTATTTTGAAGCTTATTATGTATAAGTTTTACAAAGTTGATTAAGATTCATTCCGGATAATGGGTATGATTTAATTGAACGAAATCCCCTTTTGGATAAGGTATACATGAAGTCATGAATAACCATAACAAAACTGCTATTTCTATAAAGTTCCTAGTGACCAAATAGGTATAAATGATCCAGCTTCGATCTAGCAATAATTTTTTGTGCATTGTAAATGTAAATTGTACACATATAATTACAGCTCAACCCAGGGTGTAGCATATTTGGGCACTATATTAAGGGCTAATTCACCCTATAATTACTCCTTTCCTGGAAGTAATATTTTTACACACTCCGGCTTTGCACCTGGTACTTTTCGGGATGATGTTGGATTGATAAAACTTCCTACACCCACTACCTACACTGTCAATATAAAACCAATAAAATTGGCAAGCAGCAATTTAACAACTTATATGTTACAAACAGTAACAGCTTCTGGTTGGGGACGCGCAAGTCAGAGTAAGTTTTGCTTTAAATATATATTGTAAATACATCGTATTCTACATATATAAATTATATATAAATATCGCTTGTACTATGTATTTCAGATGGTACTGGTTCGCAAACTTTGAATTATGTTCAACTTTCAGTTATGCCGCTATTGCTATGTAAACTGACCAACCCACGGGTGACAGACATTCATATTTGTACTTGGGCCGGTCCGCTTGGTGGTACCTGCCTAGGGGACTCGGGTGGCCCATTAACTATCCCAAAAAATAATGAACCGGTACAAATTGCTTTGACTAGCTATGTACCGGCAAATGACTGTGCAAACGGAAATCCAGATATTTTCACTCGTATATCTCAATATATACCATGGATTCGAAATCATACATTAGATATCCAGACAGTTTCTTAAATGCTTTATAAGGCAATTACAACCAAAATATGTTAATTATGTTATGTTAATTAAATAAAACATGATTATTAATCCAATGGTGTACTTATTTTTCTATTGCCAACGATAAATATGTACTTGTTCGACTTAAATTATTAACCCAATTTTGTAGGTTTTATCTAAAAGTAAATGTTGTTATAACAAATGAAGTCATGAAGTATTTTTAAATCTGTCTGTATAAAATTCATTATGTAGGTCATTAGGTAGGTACTAGGTATGTCAATCCCGGTTTTTTAAGTCCCGAAAATCTCGGGATTAGTCGATTCAAATCCCAGGATTGTTGAAAACAACATTTTTAATAGTCAATTTAAAATTTCCAACTCTAATCGCAAATATCACCCTTAAGGGGCAAAATAAGAATTATTTGTAATATTGGTTGCGCTTTAGGCATTTGCAAGACTTTTTTGATAAAGCAGTACAGGTAAAATATTTATTGGGTGTATAACATTAAAATTACGGTTTTAATAAAAAATTTATATTTATTTGAAGTACATTTGACGTAGTAATATTAATCAAAGTATGCTCCATCAGAAGCTAAGACATTTGCCCACCTTTCAGAAAATCCACCACTCAAGCCAAATTTTGATACTGCCATTAAAATCAAAACAAATAGTAATCTGATGGAGCAATGTCTGGTAAATATGGCGGGTGGTGTAATACTTCCCAGATCTGTTTTTCTAAATAGTTCTGAGTCGGTTGAGCAATAATTTGTTGGGTCTATTCACCCATTCTGATCGTTTTTGTTCAATAGCTCGCTTGAAGTGTATAAGCTGTCGTCCGTAAGTAATGACATCGGCAGTAACAGTTTCAGATGGTTGCAGCATTGTATTGTATTTCCATATCCCAAAAATCCCCAGATCAACAAAATTCTGAAAATTGACATCCCTAGTAGGTACATACAGATGTTTCTATTCAGATATAATATGAATATTAAATTTAGCAAATGTTTTAGTTTGATTTGTGAGTTCTGTCTCAAAAACAAATAAATAAAAAGTACATATTTTATTTCAATAAATAAATAAAAATTAATTTTTTAGAAATGGAGCATTTTCATTATATTTTAATTGATTTAATTGTTTTATAAATCCGGGTACCGTCGCTCAGTGGTTAGTGCGTTGGTCTGCTGATCTGTAGGTCGGGGGTTCAATCCCCGGCTGAAGCATAAATTTAATATCGAACATATTTCTCTTTTGAACGGTACCCATCTGTCGACAAGCAATTGGCAATTCTTCCAGCAGTAACAATTTGCCATGGAAAGCTTCTAAAAGAACTCTGTGAAAAAGCTAAGAAAAAGTGATGCCACAACGGTTCTGCCGTTCGAATTCCGCTAAAATAAGTAGGTTTCTTGTAATTTAAAAAAAATATGTTGAACTTATAAGACTCGAAGGGCTCTTTGGTCGAGCTTCTCATCAATTTCTGTTGTGCGTGTTAAATTTTGTACAGTATTGGAAAGGACCTACTTATTTTAGCCGGTTCCGAACGGTCTATTCTCATACGGGGCTTATAAGTGCCACCCATTTTATAAGAATTCCGTATAAAAACTATAAAATTAGCTAACTCTGCCTATACTGTCGAAGGAATTGTCAATTATGATAATTTCCAACAGCTCTTCGGCACAGAGTGAAATAAAGATAAATAGGAAAATATAATTGATAGAATTGGGACTGTCAATTTTTCAGCTACTGTAAGCTACTGAAGAAGAATAGAAGGTCCATTATATTTTATCTGATCATATGGCATATATTTTAATCAAACATTTTATTCAGTTTCACATTGCATATAAGTTTTTCTAGAGAGTAAAGTAAGAAAAAGTTAAATGCAATGAATGTTTGACACACTATTTACAATATGTATACCTGCGCGTATATCAGCTTGCGTCTTTGGACTAAAACATTAGTCAATGCTTATTAACAAAATAAATACCACAAATAAATGAAGTAAGATATAAATTAAAATGTAAATTATGATCAATTAAATATGATTCGTACTGACTTCAGAAATAAGTTGAACAGTGCTGAGAGAGGGAGGCAGTGAAGTGGTAAATTTAGTTCGTTTTAGTGCAAACTTGCCTGTAGAAGTTATAGGTATAGTAGTTGCATACTCGTATATACATGTTTAAAATTTACATGCATTTAAATGAGATGGTCTTTCTGTTTTTACAAACGAAGTTAAACTAAAGAATACAGAAGCCAAAATTTTGCAATCGTAAAAATACAATGAAACCTAATTGATTCCTGTCCCATAAAATTGTGGAAATTATGTTCGAGGCCAGTTGTTTGTTGGCTATTACTTATGTCAGTATGGTTAAATGATTTGGCGGCACGACGAATGAAGCTCAAACAAATTAATTTACAAATGAATTTAGACAGACAGATAGAGAGAGATAGAGAGAGAGAGAGAGACTTGTGTTATAAATTTCTCATTTTCTGCTACTTTTCCAAGAGACTTGTTATTATCTGTACAGGTTAGTGTATCAAATATGTAATATGCATAAATGAAAACTTAGCACCAAGGAAAGCTCTTTTAATTTCTTTTCTTCTTGAATTTCAGTCTATATTATGTGCAAAACTACAATCGAGTTTACTGAGCAAATAATGCAGGTTATAAATTCAAATGATTCTAGTTTTAATAAGTGTAGAAATTTATAAATATATATGTGAATATATATATATATATATATATATATATATATATATATATATATATATATATATATATATATATATATATATATATATATATATATATTTATATATATACATATATATTAAAATATTTATGTATATATATACTATGTATATACATATATATATATATATATATATATATATATATATATATATACAAGGTTCTATCGAGCGTACTGTGTGAAAGGTTGAAGCCTATGCTCAGCAACCTGATTGGACCTTATCAGTGTGGCTTCAGACCTGGTAAATCCACCATCGACCAGATTTTCACACTGCGCCAAATCCTGGAGAAGACCCAAGAAAATCAGATCGACACACACCACCTATTTGTTGATTATAAAGCCGCTTTCGACAGTCCGGTAAGGGATTACCTCTACGCAACAATGTCTGAGTTCGGTATTCCTGCAAAGCTCATTCGACTTTGTAGAATGACACTGCATAACTCCCGTTGTGCAGTGAAAATTGGGAAGGACCTCTCCGCACCGTTTAATACCGAACGGGGTTTCAGACAAGGTGATTCGTTATCGTGCGACTTCTTCAATCTTATTATGGAGAAAATAATACGAGCTGCTGATCTACGACATAATGTCACTATCTTCAACAAAAGTGTCATGCTGTTAGCGTATGCCGACGATATTGACATAATCGGCATGAACACGCGAGCAGTCAGTGCAGCATTCTCAGAGTTGGAAAGACAGTCGCGTCGGATGGGTCTCACGGTGAACGAGGGCAAGACGAAGTATCTAGTCCCGTAAGAGTCCCGGTGTCTTGGACAGCACGTCACTGTTGACAACTACGCTTTTGAAGTAGTAAGGGACTTTGTCTATCTTGGAACCAGCATTAACAGCAGTAATGACGTCGGCTTGGAGATCATGCGTAGGATAACTCTTGCTAACAGGTGTTACTTTGGGCTGAGTAAGCAATTGAGAAGTCGAGCCCTCTCTCGAAGAACGAAAACTACACTCTACAAGTCTCTCATCATGCCTGTCCTAACATATGGCGCTGAAGCCTGGACAATTTCCACCTCGGATGAGCGAATACTTGGAGTTTTCGAGAGAAAAGTCCTACGCAGGATCTTTGGACCTATTTGCGTTGGTGGCGAGTACCGAATAAGGTACAACCATGAGCTGTACGAGCTGTATGCCGATATTGACATAGTAAAGCGCATCAAAATCCAGCGGCTGCGCTGGCTAGGTCATGTCGAGCGAATGGAAGAACACGCTCCAGCTAAGAAGGTGTTATATTCGGAACCCGCTGGAGGACGACGCAAAAGAGGAAGACCAAACCTCCGGTGGAAAGACCAAGTACTGGAGAACCTGACGGCGCTTGGAATTTCTAACTGGCGCCAGCTAGCGAAGAACAGAGATGGCTGGCGAAGCATGTTATAAGTAAGTATATATATATATATATATATATATATATAGATATATAAATATATATATATATATAGATATATATATATATATATATATATATATATATATATATATATATATATATATATATATATATATATACAGTCGAAGTTCACAAATTAGAACTCTCACAAATTCGAATTGTCCAGAAATTAGAACCTGAAAATGTGAATGCGTGGCATACACTGAAAGCTCTAGAATTAGAACTTTCGGTTCTAATTTGCGAGCGAATTTTTTTCTGTTGTTTTTGTTTGTTCAAATTGGTAAGTCATCGTTATTGTTCGTAATTTGATTAAAAAAAAGAAAAAGGGGAATTCCCAAAATGTGTATTTCTATGAAACGCGTAGAGAAAGGTAGGCTGTTATCATGCGCATGTGCATTATTTAGTTCATAATTGATTGACGAATGCAAGTTAACGCAAGCATAACGCACGTGAAAGTGAAAATTATAAAAAATGTCAAATAAACGTAAAAAAAATACATTATCTTTGCAAACTAAAGCAGAGATATTAGAAAAGCTTGATAAGGGCGTACAGGCGAATCAATTAGCTCTGGAGTATAATGTGACAAAATCAGCCATTAGTTACATAAAATCAAAGAAAGAAACTATATTTGCTGCTGTTTCTGATACTTATGAAAAAGGTAATAAAAAATCTGTACACAGCGCCGAATATCCTGTGATGGAAAAATGTCTGTTTAAATGGTTTTTAAATGAACGTGAAAAGAAGTGTACACTTAATGGACCAATATTAAAGGCGAAAGCTAAAGCCATTTTTGCTGAAGTATACCCCGATAAAGATTCAACTGCGTTCCAAGCAAGTGATGGATGGTTCACAAAATTTAAACACCGACATGGTATTCGTTACTTAAAAATTTGTGGCGAGATACTTTCGAGTGATGTTGGAGCTATAACTCCATTTGTACACAAATTTCGTGCAAAAGTCGCATAGATGGAGCTAAAGAACTCACAAATATATAATTCCGATGAAAGCGGATTATTTTTCCGTTGCCTTCCAGAAAGAACATTTGTTTCTGCTTGTGAAAAGAGTGCTCCTGGATACAAAGTACGAAAGGAACGCATTTCCATTTTACTTGGCACAAATGCTGATGGCTCACACAAGTTAGTGCCACTAGTGATTGGAAAAGCAAGGCAACCAAGATGCTTCCAGGGATTTAATAACCCACTCCATTACAACTTTTCCAAAAATGCCTGGATGACATCGAAAATTTTTCATGACTGGTTTCACAAGATATTTATTAAAGAAGTAAGTAGAAAGCATTTTTTGCTCTATCTATCTATCTATCATTTAAAAAAATATTTTTCGTTAAACAGGTTACCCGATTTTCATCAGAAAATAAATTACCTCCGAAGGCTCTTCTGCTTATTGACAACTGCTCTGCTCATGCACCGATTGAGAAACTTCAAAGTGATGATGGAAACATTGTTGCATACTTTTTCCCACCAAATGTGACAGCAGCTGTGCAACCAATGGACCAAAATCCTATAAAGTTGACAAAACTTTATTATAGAAATAAGCTACTTGCTGAATTAATTGCTGAAGGTGGTGAAGTAAATAGCTTTTTAAAGCGTTTTTCCATTCGCGATGCAATAACATATCTGAAACAGGCTTGGAATGAGCTGCCATACAAAGTGTTGGAGAGCGCATGGTCAAAGTTGCTAAATTGGGACTCTGACCAATACGACAGCGACGATGATTTGCCACTTGCGCAGTTGATGAATGCAAATGAGGATTACAACAAAGCTCTCCAAACCAATCAGGTTCTACTAGCAGAAATCGACTCAACTAATTCGATATGTGCAGAGCAAATTGAAGAATGGAATAGAGATGTTATTCAAGACGGATCTGAATATGAGCTTAAAGCGAGGATGATGATTCAGATAACAATGAAGACATTCCATATGCTATACCAAATGTATCTCATTCTGAAGCGATTGAAAGCGTAAATATCTTAATAAATTGGTGCAAAAAGAATGAATCGTTTCCTACTGATAATATTACTAATCTCTTAACCCTTCGTAACGATATCATTGTAAACAATTTACTTAACCTAAAAAACAAACAAACATTACTGATTATTTTAAACAATAATGCTTAATAAAGATTCATTATAACTCCAAAATAACGTTTCTATGTACAGTTTTAATTTTGTGATCACTTTTTACAGGAATGAAAAAATGTCCAGAAATTAGAACTTTTCACAAATTCGAACTACCCTAAAAACCAATTGGTTCTAATTTGCGAACTTCTACTGTATATTTATATATAGTAAAAAGAAATCCACTATTTTTCCAATAGATGGCTTTAGTAATCTGTATCTGTAATAATGGATTTCCTTTTAGTACATCTAATATATATTATATATAGCTCGTGGTTGTACCTTATTCGATACTCGCCACCAACGCAAATAGGTCCAAAGATCTTGCATAGGACTTTTCTTTCGAAAACATTGGTGGAAAATGTTTAAGCTTCGGCGACATATGTAGACTAATAGAGTGTGGTTTTCGGTGCTCGAGAGAGGGCTCGATTTTTCTATTGCTTACTTAGCTTAAAGTAGCACCTGTTAGCATGAGTCAATACTGGTGTTAATGTTAGTTGCAAGATAGATAAAGTCCTTCAGTACTTCAAGAGCATAGTTATCAACAGTGACATGCTGTTCAAGATGCTGGGACTCTTTGTTTGTTGACACTAGGTACTTGGTCTTGAAATCATTCACCGTGAGACCGATTCGACGCTGTTGTTCACTGCACAACGGAGATACACAGAGTCATTCTGCAAAGCCGAATGAGCTTCCCAGGAATACCGAAGTCGGACGTTGTTGTGTAGAGGCTATCCTTTACCGGACTGTCGAAAGCGGCTTTATAATCAAGAAATATATGGTGTGTGTCGATCTGCTTTTCTTAGGTCTTCTCAAGGATTGGCAGTGTGAAAATCTGGTCGATGGTGGATTTACCAGGTCTGAAGCCACACTGATAATGGCCAAGCAAGTTTTTAAGGACAGGACAGTTCAACAAGGATTGCGCTAGCCCTACCCAGTTGAGGCAGTGAGATACGTTACCTTGAAAAAACACCACCAAACTATTATGTGTAAGTATCGAAATATAAATTGGTCTTCATTTTTAACCAAGTCGAAATCCAGCTGGGATTACGTAGATATACTAGGAAGGCAATAGTATACGATTTTTCGATTTCTTGACATGAGATTCCGTATTTTGCGGTGTCAAAGCGGGGTTAAAGTTAAAAAATGGAGGAAACCGGGAAAATAACATCACAGTCTCTCTTAACGGGGTTTCCTCCACATAACTTTGTTAAATACATGATTATCTGCACTCATTTTGGAGGTTCTTCGACTAAATTGATATTGGGTGTATTTCATATTAGATGGCGCCACGCGTAAGCGCGATGTCGTACATCATTGTCTGAAATGTCATTTTAAATGCCTATTCACTTGCTGTCAAAATCAGTCAAAAGTTTTCAATGTGGTTGTGGGCCTCTTTTTTTGTTTTACGATGGAAAATTTTAAGAATTGGCAAAAGAAACAGCATTTACAGGAAGTTTTGTTAAGTTACTTTTTTGCAAAGAAAAATGCGGCTAAAAGTCAGAGTTTGCTTGTGGAATTGTATGGCGGCAATTCTCTATAATCTACGCAGTGTAAGGAATGGTTTGTCCACTTCTTCACCTTCAGATTATCACTTGTTACCGTCCATGCAGAACGCCCTTAATAGAATACACTTCACTTCAGTCACCGGAATCAAAAACTGGCTCGATTTGTTTTTGATCGCTATGCCGGTGAAGTTTTTTAAGGATGGAATCCATAAACTGCTAGAAAGATGGGGAAATGTAGTTCAAGGAAAATAGTTTCTGATAGACAATACTTTGAATTACATGTTTTTTACAGAATTCTTAAAAATAAATAGTTTTTGGGCAGTAAAAAAGGCTGGTTACTAATTCACCCATCCAATATTTCTACAAAGTCCGCTCTCAGATATTTCAAAAGTGGTAAATTATATGACTGACTCCCATTCGTTTTCAATATTTTACCATTATCTCGATAATTTTTACCCCTTCCTCTCTGAGGGGTCTATGGCGCAAAATTAAAAGAAAAAGAAAAACACATGAAAATCAACAAATAACTCCATAGACTTATAGAAATTGACCCAATTGGTTTTTCTTCAACATTTTACTGGAACATATGTATTTAACCGCTGCGTCCACCCAACTACAAAATTTACGTTTTCATATAATTCACTTTTACCGGTATTGGTTCCTATTGGTGTTGGTACCCTATTGGGATCTCTACTGATCATTTTTGCAGATTTGCATTTTTAAAAACTTTAAGATTTTTCCAATATCAATGTAGTAGGGGTTGGAAGCAAGGTGAGAAGAGAAAAACGAAAAGACCTTGTACCTCTGGATATTCATATAGGTAGTGTGATAGATAATTATTTGGAGATTGTAGATCGCAGTTACATATGAGGTTTATTTCCAATCTCATCAAATGTCAATGGTATGTTTTGATTTTGAAAATACCTCATTTCAGGCGTATTAATTTTATACTGTACAGTCTGGTTATTGTTTCCGGTAAATATGTAAAGTCGTTAAGGTAATTGCGTTCTGGGTTTATACCTTTATATCAGTTTTATGTAGGTAGAATTACCGCCGTTCTTTGCATGACACCCTACTTCCGTTTCCAAGCACATGGACTAGCCAGAAAAAAGCCATTAACGGATACCTTAGTTTGCTTTAGTTCGGGAGATTTCACTAAGATAAACATTTTAAATTCTAGACAAATCAAGGCTTCGCTTCTCTTCAGAATTAGGCCTTCGCCAAAGAATTTAGTTTGGTTGAAAGCAAGACCATTTAATGACTGTATGCATGTTTGGCATTCCCTTCTCATTTCTGGGTTAATAATTGTAGGTTGGTCAGTACTTGTCTTCTTCGTTAATGTTAAATTAATTCTGGAGCAATTCTAGTCGACGTTATAATCAACCTTGTTAGGACTTTAGCTTCTCCTACGAAATTCATTTGTTTTGAAAGTGATTAATTCTAGTTTTGATCCACTGCAATGTAAAACTTTGGTAGAATAATATTGAATTTCAATCTTAAGTAGAACAATAATGAATTCCATTTAGAAGTAAACTGGCCGACTTATAACTTGAAAAACCGGACGAAGGTAGTTATTTAGTTTATCGAAATAATCATTTGCTTTCCTTTCATAAATTCATTATTGATATTTATTTTATAATATTTTTCCATACTTTGGATACTCCTTTACGTCTCTATGAATTATTCGCCGACTTATGCAATTACCATGCAAACCTATACTGTAGATCTTCATTTAATTTTTATTTATATTTTTGTAAAATCTCCAACTAATCTTTACATAAAGTGTATGTACATTAATTGTCCTTTTGCTGACAGTTAATTAAACACTTTTTATTTATTTTACCTATATACATACTTCTGAAGTTTGTGTTCTTTTCAATATTTTATATGGCCTTTAGGGTAAATTGTCGTAGTAGTGGCAGTTGTTGTTGTTGTTGTTATGTCCATTAAAATATTCACACACTTTTATGTTTATACATATGAGCTACCGTTGAGTTTGCAAATCGCAAATCAAAGCCAAAACGTTCTTCATCTGCATGTCATAAGAGCGCAAAACTTACGGTGCCATTGCATTGGTAATATCTGCTCGTATGAACTCATATTGGTTGTTTTGTCTTTGTAAATATTTGAAGACATTATTACTGTATGCATGTAGTTACCGTTGTGGTTGGTAATACAAATAATATTGTTGTTGTTGTTGTTATACCTTTTCAGCTAGGTTAGTTGTGGCTTAATTGCTTTGGCAATTAAATTCTTTGGCTTAATTGAAGTTGGCAGTTATGAGATACATGTATACATATACCTAAATAGATATGTTTATTATACACGGTGTGTAAAATTGACTAGGTATACGTTGTAGATATAATATTACAAAAACAGTTTAAAAAATTCATTGTTTAAGATTTTTAATTTGTTCAATGTTAGAAATTTTCAATATTCTTGTATGTTTTAGTATGGGTATGCATATTTTGAAATATCACCGTTTTCCAGCGATAGTTTTGATCTAAACATGAATAAGAAACACAGTAAAAATTAAGTCTGTAGAAACTTCTTTCATTTAAGAACACTTCCCTCAAATATGTTCATGTCGTCTCATTAATTGTTGAAGTGAAATAAATTTAGAAACGTGGACTTTCAATTATTTTCGAATAGACAAAACTTTGCTTTAGTGCCTAGTGCTGTTGTGAAGTTCAACACAAGTACCTGTGGTTATCAATATGTTAAGCAATGAAGTAGCAAATATGATTAATGATTCTCAGATGGTGAATGAAATTATAATTAAGTTTAATTTCAAATTTTACCCCAACATAGCCACACAAAAATAAGAAAACGTTTGGCCCAGTAGGTGAGATATATTGAGATACATACCTATGAACGTAGAAACATTTCTTAAAATTAATCGTATGACCAACTCCCATGAACTTTTTTCTCAACGCAAAATCTACAGTTATATAAATTTCCCATGGTGCTCCTAGAAATATAAAACAACTGACCAAACCCTATACATTTACCTATACCAGTACTATTGTGCGTCTTAAATTTGGATAGTATTAAAAGGGACCTACTTATTTTAGCCGGTTCCGAACTGCATAACTCTTGTGTCATCACTTTTTCTGAGATTTGTCATAGAGTTCTTTTAGAAGCTTTTCCATGGCAAATTGTTACAGTGGGAATAGGTGGGGACCGTTAAAAAGAAAAATCTTTTAGATATTAAATTTATGCTTCAGCCGGGGATTGAACCCACGTCCTTCAGAACAGAAGACCGACGCACTAACCACTGAGCTACAGCACCCAGACCCCTTAGTAAACATACTTACTCCTTATCTTTATTCCTTAAGGAGTCTAATCTTTATTAGTGATACTGAATGAATGCCAAAAAGTTGTATTTAGTTAATGTGGCATTTGAAGTACTAGAAGCTAACCGGACCTAGGAATCCATTCCCAAAATTTAAAATGAAACATCAACGATAGGGCTGATAAAACGATTATTGAATTTAGAGTGCAAGAGTTCGATTATTCGATGGGGTATGGGGAACGCCATGCCATCCCTCTAAATTCAAAGATCGTTCAAGTCTATGACTTTAATATTAGCCCTATAGTCTACAATCACGACTTTGTATTGTAGTTCTCGCCATTCATTTAAATATGATATTTAAGTAGTATTTTTAATAAAAAAAGTTGCAGTCCCAATGATCTCTCCATTCCAAAATTCGTTCCAAACCGTTATTCTCTAGATGATTTGGCATTTCATCTCCAGATGTGGCAATTTTATTTTTTAAGTTTCTTGCTGAGGTGAAAATGGGTCTCTTGAGCAAAAACTTGAATTTCGGCCAAATTTGAGCTGCTTCGAGTCCCAATCGTTGTGCGTAATTCTTATAAAGTTCCTGCGTAAAATTAATTGTTGAGTAGTTGGGATTGATGGCAAGCCAATGATCTCGGATTGAGTTGCCTTCTCTCGATCACATATAACGACGGGGACTGAAAGTGTTTGTTTCTAGCAAGACAGTCTCACGAACTTATTGCGCGTATTTAAGTCCAAAATGGTTAAAATTTGTTTTTAATAAACGAACTGTTTGGGCGACACAGCACTCTGACTGACTAACAGTTTAGACTTTGAGTGGATAAAGCTGTCTAAACACAGCATAACTGAAAAAGAAACCACTAGATATCATATATATAGGATTTCTGCTGTGGTTGTCTTGATCTATGAAGGGAGCTATTGGTTATATAATGATAAAGTAATCGTTTATACTATACTATACTTTATATCGAGCTATTGTTACTCAGATTGAATATTTCTTTTAGTTTATTTCATATGGTGATGGTACAAGTAACTATAATATTTGAAACAAAATATATATTTTCTTATTTGTATTAACGATCATTGATATTCATGATCATTTGTATGATCTAAGAAGTATGGATAGATAGTACTTACTAGATGTTTGACAATAGCTATTATTATTCTGTATGTAGGTAGTAGGTACTTCAATAGCATTAAGTGCATTAGCAGATATATATAATTTCAAGGTTTAAAATGTATATTATTAACACAACATGGCATGTTGAGCATGGCATGGCGAGATTAAATAGCTTGCCTGATAGTTGATACTATGTATTGAAATGTATGGGGAGTAGGTTTCCAAATACTCATGCACGTACTGATATTAAAAGTATTACATACAAAAATGGTGATTACATTCATTCATAAAGAAATAACCGAAGCAGCCGCAAAAATAGCAGCTGAAGTGCGGTATTCCTTTAATTATTATTTACATACCTTACATTAACTTGAATGTACGAATGCATATTGGGCGTAATTCACCTTCCTACTGTGTACTTAAACAGCGATTAACGTGATACATACATGTCGGTACACATTAACCAACAGAAAATATGAAAATGTACCACTCGATGGTGATACACATAGCCTTTATAGCCTGGACCAATACAGACTGACTGGCACATGGGCATATGGAAAGGAAGTGCAGCAAACGCCTTGACTTTAGCAAATACTTAATAGGTAATTACCCATATTCATATACGTAGTTTGGTATTGTATGAATGGTGGCTACTGTGAGAACTTATTAGTTAGTTACTTTTTTCACCTTGAAAATCTTTTGTTTTTTCTGTTGTAGCACCAACGGTAGCAAAAAGCTTTTGTGGGGCAGTAACTGTGATTTTAAGGCTTTAACAATCATCGTTTGACTCTTATCGCTTTGTTTAAAACTCAAATGAGGATTAATGTTGGTTTCTTTTCTTATTTCTTCTGCATATGTAATAAAAGGTGCTAAATTTTCTCTTTAATAGACTGTAATTTTATGCACATACGCACAACTGCAATTATATGTAAGCAGATGTTGTTGAATAGAGAAAGGAAAATTGAATTGCGGTATCAATGTTGAAGTCATATCTTGCATATACTTAATATTATACGAAAATTATTTTACATAAAAATGATCATAATGATGACAACCATGAAGAAAAACAATACAGCTTTATCCATAACACTGCATTAATGTCGAAAAATTGTTGCAATAATGTCGATGTTTTGTTAAATTGAACAAATTTTCAAGTTCATTGCACAATTTTATCAAAAGAGTCAATTTCCGATCGAAGGGGTTGCTCAGGAATCGTACTTGACCTATCCCTATTAGATAACCCAGTATTTTTTTCAAACATACTTACTTACTATCTACATAACTGCAACGCTTTCGAGGACCCCCATAACTGAATATAAATTCCCTCCAAAACGGTGAAATCTATGACTGACCCCGTCCCCTCTGTCCACAACATTTCCACCAAACATACACACCTTCTATCTCCACCCCTTAAGGGGAAAATCGACAAACAACACCATAGTTCCCACCATAATGCATGTTTCTTCCTCAATATTTTTTCTAAACATACATATATACCATCTTTTTTCACCCTATATGGGGGCTCCATTATCAAATGAACCCAACAAACATGAAAATCAAAAAATAACCCTATAACTGCACATGAATTCCACGTACAGTGATGAAATGCCCTAATATATCCACCCTAAGGTCACTATCATGCAAAATGGCCGGAAAAATGCGTTGAAATGTATGACTGACTCTCATTAATAATTTCTCGTCTACATTTGTTGTTAATGGACCTGCCCCATATCTCCTCACTTTAAGGCGAATCCTATGAAACATTCATGCTTTTTTAGTGGAAGTTACTGCCGGAAGCATTGCCAATTTGGGTAACATTCGAAAGAATCTTGTGAAGATTCAACCCACAACCTACAGATCAGAAGGGCAATTCACTAACCACTGAGCTACGGCATTCGTACAGTACAGTCTAATACACTTTCAGTTTGATTAATAAATGCCTTCTGATCTAATGCAACCAGGAGTATTTCTGTATCATATGGGGAGATTCATTATAGACGCAGCTCATCTTCATTGATTTCATCTCATTCATTTATTATGAATTGTGCTACACTTTTCTGCTTTGACTAGGACATGAGGCTGGAGAATATTTTCCAACTGTATCGTGACCCGTGTCGGGTACCGTAGCTCACAGTGTTAGTTTGTTGCCCTTCTGATCTGTAGGTTGTGGATTGAATCCTCACAAAATTCTTTCGAATGTTACCCAAATTCTGGCCAGCAATTGGGCAATGCTTCCGGCAGTAACTTCCACTAAAAACCATAAATCCACGGCTGAAGCATAACAAGTTTTATATCGAAAAGATTTTTCTTTCGAATGGTACCCACCGACCGTAACAATTTCCCATGGAAAAACTTTAAAAGAACTCTCTGACAAAGCTCAGGAAAAGTGATGTCGCAAGAGTTCTGCTGTTTGGGGCTGGCTAAAATAAGTAGGTCCTTTCTAATACTGTCCAAAATTTAGCATGTACAACAGTAATGGAAGAGAAGCTCCGCCAAATAGCCATTCGGGTCTTATAAGTGCCAAATATTCATTTATTTTTTTGTATCGCGACCCCTAAGGTCTATTGTACCTCCTCTATCTTAGAAATATATCCAGCACAACATTCACTATTGGTCAAATATGTCTTTGTACCAATAACTCTTTTACAAAGTTGGTCAAATCCAATTAAGACATTACGTTTTTACCACTTTCTCATAAGAAGATTTTCTCATATTTAATTAGATATTCCTTATTTATATACACTTTTTGCCACAAACAATTATAAAATAATTTATTTTCGCAAATCATTTATAAATTAGCTTTCATTATTAAATACTTTCATACTTTGTTTACTCATGAGTATTATTTCAAAATATTTTAAAATATATTTTTCAATTGACTTGTGCTATACTAACTCTCACACGTACGTACAATACATACCATAAATATACACAAGTATTCATCCAGTCAGTTCATTTGCTATTCACTGGTTTTTTTGGACTTGTGATTTTTTAGCCTACATCATTTCCTTTCAGTATGAATTTGCATAATTTTATAAGAAGAAGTCGAACAAAAAACACTCATTCATTTCAATATCCTTGTATGTGTATATGTAGATATACATACTCGTAGATATGTGTTTGACTGTATGCTTTTGGCGGCTGTAGTCGACAGCGGCGGAAGGAAGTCATTTATTTTAAATTTGGCGGCACAAATGGCAGCCATATTTTATGGCAAACATTAAAGGTGCTTCATTGATTTTGACTATGTAAGCAAATTTACGAGTATCTACATACTACATAAGCATTCACATGAAAGTAATGAGATATTTCGATTAGTAACATTCCAAAATTTGGCAACACTTTAACACACTTTAAAGCAATTAAGTGAACGCGTTCATTCATCTTCTTACTTTTTGGTAACATGCTTTTTCCATGTGCTTGTAATGGTGTTATAGTGGCAACATTTTAATTGACTTTCGAATTTTGTGCGAGTTTGTATTCGTAAGTTTTCCCTTTTTTTTATTTTAGCTATGTCATGATTTAATTTGTTTAAAGAGATGATTTGCGGAAATTACTATAGCGAAAGGATTGACTGACATTTGTTCAATATGTATTTGAAGATATAAGTACTTACGCGGAAATGCAAGTTAATATAATTTGAAAAATTAAATTTGCCTGTTTTGAAAAATATATATATGTAATTGAAGTTTGAGGAATTATATGTTAAAGATTGCGCACAAGTAAATTTCTATATAAAATTTCTTAAAACAGTTTTTAATATTTAATTTCTTGAAACTAAAAAAAGAAAAAAAAAGAATCTTTTGAAATTCAAGTATTTTATAGCAAAACATTCTTTTAGTCAAACAGTCTAATTAATCAAAATCCTGATAAATCAATTGTAATCAACATTTTAATTAATTAAGACACGAACTACTCGATTTTCTACAGTTTTGATTAATCAAAATATTTTTCATTTTTAGTTTTTCTTTGTTTTTGAAATTTTATTTGGGAAGAAAATGTGAAAAATGTTAAATTCTCATATTCGTAGCTTTGTAAACCTACCTTTCTAATTTGTATCAGAAAAAATATTTTAAATTCGAATAATATTACTCTGATTAATCAAAATTCTAATTAATCGAATAATTTCAATTTTTGAATACTCAACATCTCGATTATTCGAATAATTTCTTGTTAAAAGTTTTGTTTAATCGAAAATTGAATTCAATTCAATCTCTTATTTGTTAAGTCATAATTATAATTAATCGAATAATAATAAACAATTTTGATTAATCAAATTGTTCAACTAAATGATTAATCGCACAGCCGTACAAAAATTATTAACGCCAATTTAAATATATTTAAAAAACTAGCGACAAATCCGATGACTGGGAAAAATCAAATTGAATTTGTATTTAAAACAAAAATTAAGATCAAGCAGGTGTAGATATGAGTCGATTCCGTCCACTCGCGATTTTTGCAATTTATTAGCAACTTTGTAGCTTTATATAAGGTGTAGTAAAAAAATCCATTATTTTTCCGATCGGGTTACGCTAGATGGCGTTAGAAAGACAGACTCGCTTGACTCAGTATTGTTTGTGCACGCGTCAAAGATGGACTCCAGTAAAGAGAAAAAACGCCATATTTTACAGTTTTTCTTCGATAAAGGCAAAAACGCAAGGCAGACGGCTGAAAATGTGAACAGTGTTTAAGGTCCTGATACTGTAACAACCAATCACGTGTAATTTTGATTTCGTTGATTCCGTTCCGGTAATTTTGAAGTCAAAAGTGCACCACAAAAAAACCGTTAGGAACCATTTAAATAAGGCTGCATACAAAAATAAGCTCGGTATATGGGTGCCACACGAGTTATCGCAAAAAAACCTCATGGATGGAATTTCTATCTGCGAATCGCAGCAACAAAATCGATCCATTTCTAAAGCGGATGGCTACTGGTGATGAAAAGTGGGTCACTTACGACAACGTCAAGCGAAAACGGTTGTGGTCGAATCGCGGTGAGCCGGCGCAAACGTTGGTCAAACCAGGATTGACGGTCAGGAAGGTTTTGCTATGGGTTTGGTAGGATTGCCAGGGAACCATCTCCTATGAGCTGCTCCCCTACGGCCAAACTCTTAATTCGGACCTCTGCTGTCAACAATTGGATCGTCTGAAGGAAGCAATCGCCCAAAAGCGGCCAGCTTTGGCCAATAGTTGAGGAATTGTGTTCCATCAGGACAACGCCAGGCCACACACATCGATAGTGACTCGAAGCTTCGGGAGCTTGGTTGGGAGGTTCTTATGCATCCTCCTTATAGTCCGGACCTGGCACCATTACTGATTACTACTTGTTCCTGACTATGGCAAATGATTTTGCTGGTGTAAAATTCCCCTCAAGAGAAGCTTGTGAAAATAGACTGTCCCAGTTTTTTGCCAATAGCGACGAGGGTTTCTAAGAGAGTGGCATTATGAAATTACCTTCAAAATGGCAACAAGTTGTCGAACAAAACGTTGCATATTTGACCTAAATCGGATCATTCTAACTATGCTAAATAAAACCGTCAATTTAATGCAAAAATAAAGGTATTCTTTTTACTCGACCTGAAATATACGTACGAAATGTATGAGAAATCACAGCAGGAAGTGTTCGTTTGTATGAAGGATACACGTACATTTGATTCGATTAAGCTCATTTTTGAATATGTCTCTTCCCTATTAAAAGTATTCTTGTACACTGAGTTTCAGTTCTATATTTTTATAAATAAGCGCAAAACATACTTTTGTATGGGAGCTAAGCGTGGATTTCATCCTATTCGGTCCATTCATGAACAACAACGTCACGACAAAATATAAATGAAATCCAATGTACCCTTCTTACTTAGAGTGGAGGGAAAATTGCTCATATCACCGTAAAGGTTACTACAGTTGACACCTCAACATCTTCTAGAACTGATATTTGCTGATATGTATCTACTTGATGTTTTAAAGAAATTTGATTTATTTTCAAAACTCATATATTCCCTCCATTATGGATTATTCTTATTAACCCATTTATGATCTCACTAGCAATAATTGGATTATACAGCAGTGTGCTTTCAATGATTAGAATATAAATGAATTGTTTTCTTGTTCTCAGGGAATAATCCTTTTCACTTTTTTCTGTCTCTCTCTCTCTCAAACAATATGCAAAAGAGAGTATTTTATTTATGTTTCCTTCATTAACATTTGACTCAAGTATATGCAAAGTTTAAATCAAAGATAGTGTGTGGATTTCTTTTTTGAAATTTTCTACAATTTATATGAATTATGAACCACTAACTACACCATCATACGTATAGAAATTGAATTTAAATTTGCTCATTATATTTCTATATATATTTGAGCCTCTACTAAGTATAAGACCAATATTCATATTTGAATTGCTGGTTGATTGTCTTGCTAATGTTCACGTGGCGACTATGGGATGTGGATGCATAAAGTGGTATTGCTTCTACTTTAATTTTCCGACGTACATACATATAAATTGCATCAGTATTGTATCATAGTTTCTATATTTGAATATTTTATTTTGCTTATATGGGCATTTGATATTTTAACATACATATGCAAGCGCTGGAGTCGTATAAGTAAGCACAACATGCTGTGAACTTTTGCCGTATACTTATTACAATATTATAATTGCAACTACATATAATAGTTGCTGGCTGGCTGTGCCAAACATATGTAGTAGTATCAAAATCAACCTTAGTGGCTGTTATAGCACTCACTACCCCCATATATAGTTTTGCGTATGACACAAGTCTCACTCCTTTTTGTGCTTCCTTACGTATACCGTTTTGCTCTATTTTCTATATCACCCACAACAAATTATTTAGCCAGTGAGTGCCAGTGTTATCTATTCAACAAACATCTTGCCTGTAAGCATATATTTTTGTATTTGCTTATTAGGGTGGATCGTAATACTTATAATAAAAATTGTTCTTGTAGATAATTTAGAGCAAAAGTATTTTCGAACACCCAAATTTAAATCTTTTATCAATTTTATGTTAAATATACATATGTTTAGAGGAATAAAAATTTACTTGTACGAAATTTAAGCTTTTTATTTTAACTAGAAAATATCATTCAAAATATATTTTTTTTACAGATATATAATTTTTGTTGAAGCTTGAAAATCAACCTATATTAAAATCGTATCAAGAGAAATGATATGTTGTCTATAAATTTACGAAAATATTAAAAAATTTGGTGACCCAATTTTGATTTAAGTTACCAAGTTGTTGAGGAAAAAAAGTAATTTTATTATATTCTTAGGACGTTGTATGCTCTTTGGATCATTTTGATTACTAAGAAAGATATCAGAGTATTTTGAATAGTTGCACCCTTAAAGATACAGTGGTAATATTCGGGTTCATAAGTTTTTCATGGGAAAATCGTATTCCCACTTCGTTTCAGTCCTCGTTTCAAAGATTCATTCATAGACTACTCTTTTCATAATGCCCGTTATTGATAATTTTTTTTTTCCTTCCAACCAATTTGATCTACCCTATTCCACAAAAGTCAGACAATATACACTTGCATACTATCATCATGGTATGCCATGTCAAATCATTTGTATATAATTCACATCCTTTTTAGATGTTTCGATGTGATTTATGTGCCCTCTTTCTCGCAAAAAAGAAAGAAATAAATGTGTGCTGGCCTCTTTGTAACAAACAATAATAATAATATCTAGAACAGCAACAGCAGCAATAGCAATGGTTATGGAGCCACAGAAAAAACATGTTTCGTTGACTTGTCTCCAATTTTTGACATTTGCTACTGACCCCCACTCTGATATTGTGTGCTTTTCTTTAATGGCACCACTCTGTTGTTGGATTCATTTCCTTAGAAATTTCGTGTGCAAATTCCTTGTCTCAGCATTATCCTTTTGCAGTATCAACTGTATTGGTGTATTTATAATTTCAATTTTTTATACAATATACTCGTATTTATAAATTTGTTTTAAGTAATTGCTGATCTCTTCGATCCACAACACATACACTCCCATCCGATAGTTGTTATCCTTTACTTCTTAAATTATTCACTATGCTGTTCGATGGTAAAATTTGATATTCTAACCACATGCTGTGATTAAATTGTTACGAGTATTTTATCTGTTATACGGATATTTGCAATGGAATGTTTCCTGCTCCACCCATTTTCTTCATTTTTTTCTTCATTCATTCATTCATTTGCTAGTGTTATTGTTTGACTTGATGCTTTGACTCATTTTGTTGTAGTTAAGATTGTATTGAATACAATAGTTGATATTCGTATCTATGTATCATATTTATATTAGTTAGGTGAAATGCTTTTTGCTAGTTTCCCATCAATATTCTTGTACACAGGTCTTTTTAGATGTTTACTTATTTCTAAATACCGAGAGAGAGAGAGAGAGAGAGAGAGAGAGAGAGAGGAGAGATTTTATCAATTTCATTTTGACTTTTAGTACAACGAGTAGTTTTGCACGTTTACGTACATTATAGGCGTGCCAGCGATTGAAATTCGGTGATAAATTTTATATATATACAACTAAGTGATTGTAGATGGTTGTGGCAATATGACTTCTTGGCCATGTTTACATTAATACATAATTCATTAGTATATATGTAAGTATATGTGTTTGGTGATATAAATTTTACAACTCATTTGTCTAAAATTATGAATAATATACAATATGGTCGGTTGGAGAGAGAAAACCTGAGAATTAGTATTACGTACAATATGTTGGTATGTTGTCTTCTTAGGCATGAGGTAGCCAGTATAAATTCTGGAACAAGAAAAATCCATTAGAATTTTGCTCAGAAGTAAGAAAATATGTTCTTGCAATTAATGTATGTTGGTATAATTGTAACATTATTTAAGATTTAAGAAATTTGAGTGTGCCTAACATCCGACCGATAAAAATAAAGCGGAGTAAACCAACAGTCTATTCGGACTGTTAAAAATTTGGAAATGTTTCAGTTTGAAATAAGCTGCACAATTGAGCGAAAAATGACCAAGCTATACTTGACAACAACGGTGTCTGAACTTCGTGCTTGCGGCTGTCCTCGTAGAAAGGTTATTAATGTCTGATTTCCGATTAAAATTACAACCACACGATTAACCGTATTTCGAATATTTACTTTAAGACTCTTCGTTGTTGAAAACAGTCGTGTCATAACGATCACATTCTCCAACAGATCTAATAAAGAATATTAGACCACAGTACCAATACTAATATCATATATTTTAATATTTTCAGATTTCCAAATTTCGACATTAATATAAACCATTTTGTATTAATATCGAAATATTAAATTTTGTATTAATCTCGACATAAGTATTTTCGACATTAATTCAAAATATATTACTAATTTCGCCTTTAATGAATGACATGTTTGTTTAATGTCGAAATATTTTATTTCGAAGTCTGCATTATTAAAAGCTCAATGCAAAGTAAAATGTTCATTACGACTTTCATGCAAAAATGCAAAATAAAATTTCGACATTAATGCTAACATTTTTCGTATATCTTTTTTAAGAAATTGGCTGGATTGTGGATGGTGTTCGAGGAGAAATCTCCGGTGGACAACTTTTGCACAAAAATTATTGGTATTATTATTTAATTATTACAGGTTGTGTTATGTCAGTTATCACGTCTATTGTATTTGGCTAGGTTTATGTTATGGTTATGGTTTATGGTTTTAAACAAATTTGGTACAAGTAATTACCGTTCATATCGAAAATTGTCAAGATTGTGGTGTAGTCAAAAAATAATTATTATTCCTGGGAACAAAAAAAATTGTTTGTCTTTTTTTTTTTTATATAAAATAAAAACCATACAATAATTATTTTGGTAGATTAAAGAAATGAATTAAACTACAAAAAATAATCATTTTTATTAAAGATCAAAAAAATTAAAATCAGGCAATAATTTCATAAATTATAATTCAATTTCGATTTTCCTTTTGAAAATTGATTCGTTTTGGGTGGTGCGACAACTATGTATTAAGACTGCCTCTAGAAAACACAATTAAAACAGGATATCTACTAATTTTTCGGTATATTTATTCGAAATATTCTGATTGAATACACTTGTTACATCGATTTAATAGTGATTCAAAAGCATGTTCCAGCTCATTTCTCGGGATTGCCTCCAGTGCTCTCGTCGAAGCCCGTTGTATGGTCTGAATGTCATTAAAAAAGCATCCTTTCAACTTCAATTTCAGTTTTGGGAACAAAAAGAAGTTGCACGGTGCCAAATCAGGTGAATACGGCGAGTGATTCAACACACAGACCTGATTCTGAGCCAAAAATTGACGAACAATGAGTGCTGTGTGTTAAATTTCATGTTAAATTGCATGTTAAAATTTCAACATCAAAGGAACACGTGTTTTGTAAAATGAATGTCAATAAGCATTAAATGTCAACCAAATTACATGAAATTTTGACAGTTAGTACAGGAAGGTACATCTCACACATAGATGGCTCGCTTGGTTGCTGAGATATGGTTCGTATCTTAATACATAATTGTTGTTCCTTGTATGTATTAGAAATTATGTATCACATTAGTATCGAACAATATTTACAATAATTTCGAAATTTTTTTATATGGATTGTAAAATTGAAATATACCCATCGTTTCGCGAACTGTGTGGAATGTCAACATCATTCGGTAACGCAATCTATTCACTGAAACTGTCGCACCAGAATCATTAAAAACAAAATATGGCCCCATGATACCGCCACTCTAAAAACCGCACCAAAATGTCACTCGTTGTGGATGGAGAGGTTCTTCGACCATTTCTTTGGGATTTTTGGAATTTAGGGTAGCTTATACACGTACCCAGACAGATCAAAATGAGCTTCATCGTTTAGTATAATTTTGTTTGAGAAATCATGATCTCCTTTACGAATTTCGAGCACACAATCAGCGAATATACGGCGTTTTTCATGCTCTAAAGGCTTAAATTCTTGTGTGAACTGTAACTTATAAGCACATAGTCCAATAACATTATGCAAAATACGGTGCAAAAAGGCTTCGGAAAGGCAACGATATTTTGAGTTGATCTAGCCGTTGACCTTTACATCACTAACTTGACCGAAACGTTCGTATTTATGGATTAATTTCATTAATTTCTCCCTTGATAAATTCCTGGCTACGCCACTGCGTAAACCTTACATTCTTTGTTCGACATTATTTCAATTCTGATTCCAATAATGTCGATAAACTCAAAATGTACTGGTGCATAAAGTGACGTGTGCTGTGTGGCTAGTGGCACCGTCTTATTGAAACCACATATCGCTGATGTCAAGTTCATCTAATTCTGGCCACAAATAATATTCCAACATAGCACGAAAGCGCTCTCCATTGACGGTAACATGTCGGTCGTTTTCATCCACGAAAAAATACGGCCCAATCACACCTCCGGCATGAAAACAGCACCAAATAGTAACTTTTTGCGGGTGCAACGGTGTCTCAAGAAGCACTTGTGGGTTTATTGCTGACCAATAATGCATATTTTGCTTATTGACAAAGCCATTGAGCCAGAAATGAGCTTCATCGCTGAAGATGATTTTTCGCTCTTAAAGTTGCGACCACCGACTCAGAATTTCGGTAGTAATTTTTAATGATTTCCAAACGTTGCTGGTTCGTGAACTTTACCATGATGAAAATGTTGACTTTAACTAACGTTTTGACATTGACAGTTGATTAAAAAAGTTTAAGGGTGCGTTCATATAAAGATACAAAATTGTTATGTCCCTAATGAAAACCCTTTATATGAGGTATATGGGTATATATATTAAATTTTCTTAAAATCCTGGAAACCTGCAATTCCTTACTTTTTTGTTTGACATTGCAAAGAATTTTCGTCATTAATTCGTGTAGTCTTATACATTAAATTAAATAAGCATTTTTTAGGCGTTTTTGGGTTTTGCTTAGTCAATGTCTTTCCCCTGACGTAAACTTAAAATTTTCCTTAGACATAAGATGCATTCTTTTGTAAGCGCGTTGCAAAAGAACACCAACTTACATATAACTTCCCTTTTACTTGAATATAATTTCCCTTTAGTTACTTAGCAGCACTGCTGGTATATATGGTTGTTCGTGAAATTTATAAACGAAATAAAAACAAAAAAGGAACAATTCTGCGGAATCTGTGGTAAATATATTCGTTTATTTAAAGTAAATTTTTATTTGCACTTGCTCTATTTTGCTTATTTTTGTTTATATTTACAATAATTTGACGTATTGTTGAAATTTCCCGAGCACATTCCAGTAGTCTATTCACAATAGTGCTGTTTTTTACTTTCCAACACTATAACTCAGGTCGATTAAAATATAAGCAACTACAATTGAACTCGGTTAAAATAGACGATGTCGCTTATTTTTGTTGTTGCTTTGCATGCAGTTCGGCAAATAAGTCAGTGTTCTTTTGCAACTCGTGTGCAAAAGAATGCGGCTATAATATTCATTCAGTTAAGCCACAACGCTAATTTTAATGCAATTTTAGCTTGTAATAAATTTAAATGAAATCACGGTGGTTTAGTTATTTTTGACCACATATTGTTTGGAAAGGTGATTTTATAGCAGTTGACTAGGGACGCTTCATATAGAGCATCCCATTATTCTAGGTCCATACTAATAAATCGTGCATGAGTCATCAATGGAAAAAGTAAACTAGTATCATACTCTTTTAAAATTTTCCTTACATATTTGTACATATTTTATTTTGTGTGGTGGGTGTAAACAATCTAAACTCAAGGTTTCTGTCGTCATTGATTGAAGTCGTTAAGCGGATTTGAAGCTTTCTTGAAAAAAAACTCTTGCATAGTTACGTCTTATGGAGAATATTAAAAAATTTTTAATTGTACAAATGACACGAGTCATATGCTCGACACGAATGTTCCATCACCATAATATTTATTTGTGTATTAACTATTTTACAGAGGCTATGGGGGATATTTTTATGCAACAGCAATGACAACAACACAATATCTTAAGTGTCCGCCATAAATTTCTCAGTGCCACCAAGTGTACATACAGTATTTATGCAATAGCAACAATATTCAAACTTCAGACAGCCTGAAGTTAGGCAAAAGTGCAAATTAATATGTATGAAAGTTCAATATGGCTGACAATTTACTGATGGCTGGCTGCTAACTGGCTGGTTGTTACGTTGAATTGTACTTCAATGATTTTTTTCGGTTGTTTTGTTTAGTTTGGTTTAGTTCGCTTTGGCTGCATTGTCTTTCCTACTGGATTGACGAATTAACAAAGTGGCTGGTTAGTTGTCTGTTTAACAGTTTACTGTTGATGATGGTAGCAAAAGATTGTGACAGAATTTATGGTGACACCGTAAAGGTTTGGTATGCATACATGCATGCATGAAAGTAATATACGACGCTGGCAATGTACACTGATGATACAAATTAACTCATTTATTCATTCAGTTTGTATGTTGTTGAAGAAAGTCTGTTTAGCAATGAATCAGAAAGTGGTATTGCATTTTAAAATAAACAATTTTGACTTTTCAACAAAACTGCATAATATATTTTAATATTAATTACATGTATTTTGCAACATTTAAAGGCGTGTCTTTTTCTGCTTTACTTTCCCTGATTGCTTTAAACAAATTTTCTCTCAAGTAGGTGCTGCATTTGTATAGAACTATTTAATACACACTTGCTTCTCTCTTATTTGGGTGCATTTTTGGTCTTGGCGCATTATTTTGTGCGCATCACAATGATGCAACAATAAGGAAAAGAGCAAGTTGTATAGTTTATTTTTATAGTCCATATGTGTGTGTGTGTGTGTGTGTGTGTGTGCGTATATACAATATATTCATTTTTTCCTTCTCATGACGACTTAAGGACATGAAATTTTAATTAAAATTTTCATATGAAACGCCCACAATTTTGTTATTGCACTTATCTTGTTGTATGCCATGTATATATACAAAAATTATATTCATAAATTGTTTAAATGTCATTAAAATTGTTTCGAACGCCATACCTAGCTTTTGTAATAAATATGATAGAACATAGAAGTATGAGAGCATTAAAATTATGGATTTTAAGCAAACCAAAAAAAAAAAAAAAACAATTAAAATTAATTTTTACTTAGCAGTGTATGTAGTCGTAATCTAAATAAATAACTATTATGCAAATTAGTTTATTTAAAAGTCACGTCGTGGTGCAAAATTAATTTTTTTTTAATGAGGCAGGAAATTGTAATTGATATTTACCAGTAGTTGCAAGTATAAAAGTATTGGTCAAGAAGTCTTTTACGTCTTTTCCATTTCAATGCTTTTACCAAGTAGGTATCTACTCAGAGAGAATCAGTCATTAAATTATTTTGTTCTTACCGTCGGTGTTCGCTGAATGAAATCAAGATTATAATAATTGTGATCGAAATTATAAATAATATAAATAAATAAAATAAATTAAAATTATAAATCTAAACAAATTTAATATCGAAAAGTTTTTCTTTCGAACGGCAAGCAACTGGTAATTCTTCCGGTAATAAAAATTTGCACATGAAAGAGCTTCTAAAAGAACTCTGTGACAAAGCTTAGAAAAAGTGATGTCAGAAGGGCTCTGCCATTCGGAACCGGCTAATAACGGTAGGTTTCTTCAAATACAGTCCAAAATTTAACACGCACAACAATAATGGAAGAGAATCTCGGCCAAAGAGCCCTTCGGGGCTTTAAGTGCCACATATTTATTTTATTTTATTTTATTTTATTTTATTAATCATTTAATCGATTAATCTGTTTAATTAAAATTATTATTAGCCATTTAATCGATTAATCATTGATTGATCAGTTAATAAATTGAACAGTGAACACTTTTTCGAGGGGTGAACTAAACCAGCACCTATATTAACATTTTCCGAGGATTATTTTTAGAAAAAGATTCGTAATGACTGATACTGGTGGTAGATAGAGGGTTAAAATGTTCTGAGAAATTCATCCACGGAAAATTTTAATATAGGTCTCGGAAGACAAGAACTGGTTTGGTTCACCCACGAGACAATGACCGTTTTATTGTGTCATAGTGTTATTTGAATGAAATATAATCAATTTTTGTAATATCATGCATGGAAAAATGTTCAAGTTATATCCATGGAATGGTTTTGTCCAATATATTGGCACGAACTAAAATTACTGTGGCTCACTTAGCTTCACTAAGATGCCCTGAATCGCCTTCTGGGATATGAAATGTAAGGCCCATATTAATTTTTCTTCTTCAAAAAGGTTCCCCGATCATAATTTGTTACCGCTATATTCACACGTTGAGCTTTTATATAAAAAAAAATTTTTTTATAAAATTGGCTCCCACCATGATATTCACATGTATAATCATGCTGTATAATTAAATTCAAATTGAATTTTTTTTTGTGGAAAGTTTGCTCCCTTGATTAGAACAATACATAATGTAGAAAGGGTGACTGAGATTAAGCGAGGATCTGTTGTTTGGAATCGTTTGATTGTTAAAATATTGTACAAATAACCAAAATATAAATTTACATTTATAGTTACGTATTTATATGTTTGTATGAATGAAATAAAGCGATTTATTGGTTGTAGCAGCATTAGCAACGTTGATAACATTGTGAATAGTATCGTCTAGTCGATTATAATTTTGTATACGAGAGTACATATGTATGAAGATGCTGAATGCAATTGCTATAGTGGCCATCATCTATAAGTAATACATATAGCCTATAGCCAAGCTTGGTTAAATAAATCAAAACTAGCTACCATAATGATGGAAATGGCCATACGAGTTGTATTCTAGACATTCTACGTATAGTACTGTGATCGATTCATCATCGTCAACGGGTATGCATGTACTATAAAATAAAAATAAATAAATGTACTATATGTACTACTAACCACAACTATAGTACTACGAGAAGTTATGTTTTATGCGTGACACGCCTCCATTAATGATTTGTCGCGTTAATTACTACTTACTGGTCTTTTGTTCTAAAGAAGATGCCGCCATCAGCGTCAAGCTATGTAGTGACAGTAGCATTTTTCTTAAATTATTGTTTGTACTATTTATGTGGTACTCGTGTGTGTGTCGCTTTTGTGATGAATGAATGAAACTTGGCATGCATATTTGCCACTTGGACTTGAATGTGACCATTAGTCAATGTAAAAATCTACACAATAATATTACCATCTTAACGTAGGTATATGTATGTGTAACTATAGTATTTATGTATCGTTGTAATGTACGTAATGTATTATTAAATGTTGTCATTTAGAATTTCCTTTCATATAAATGTTTTCTTTTATTTGTGGCAAATAACGCAAATATTATGGATTATCTAGTTTCGTATGTAATACTCAATTCTTAAATACTTAAATTCTAGCTAGACACTGCTCCATTCTACCAATAGAGGTTACGGAACCTCTAGTGCTCGATGTCGATATCCACTATAGCATCTATCTGACTTCCATAGAATAGAAGGTTAGAGTATTTGTACTACACTAGCAGGGTGGGAACCAATTTCACTGATGAATTCAAGAGGTATATAGTTACAGGGTTAGCCATTTATTCGAATATTCTAGTATTTTGAATTGTTTTTTGGTCGACAGATACGGGGCTCCCAACAGTGTCTTTTACGGTAACGGGTAGGAGGAAGAAACTCTTTTATGACTTTTGTATGAGTTCTATAAAGTTTTGTATAATAGGCCTAATATGACAGCCTCAATTGAATAATGATATATGTATTTTCCCCAAATAATGACAAAAAATGGATATATGCGATACATATTTACATCATATAATACACATATTAAAATTCAATGGCGCTATAAAGACGCACATTTAAATCACTTCAACACTAACGCCATCACCATTATAATCATCGTCATCTTCGATATTAATTCCATTATAGAAAAATTTGTGTATGTATACAAGTTCAAATATGAAGGGTGTTTCTTCAAGAGGTACAGAATTTTTTTCTTTTAAAAATAAAAGATACATAAATTAAAATATGAATTAATTTTAGAAGAAATACTAATTTGAGTTTATGTAATCGGTAACCGAAAAAAGCTTAGCCCCGTTTTTTGGCTACTCGTAGTAATGTTGAGTGTTACTGTATTGGAAAGGATCATTAAGCGAGTCTGAATGATAGTACCTAAAGTAAAACCTCCTAAGTGTGACATCACACTTAGGAGGTTTTGTGACAGAGGTCCTTCAGAAACTTGTTCATGGCAAACTGGTACTAAAGAAATGATGGTAGGTAGGTTGAGGCGGCTGTTCGGTTGCGCGGACGCACTTATGCCAAATGAGGCCCGTTGTCTTGTCGCAGGTGAACCAACCCGTAGTATGGTTCCCAGCTGACAGTAAGCCAGCTCGGGGAGATTGTGCATAAAGTGACTGCCAAAATGAGACATTCTGCGGCGAGCCAGTGCCGGACACTCTCACAGAAAGGGAGTTATGGACTCTGGTTCTTCCTCATCGCCGCAGCTTCGGTAGTAGTTAGGTGTTGTGATGCCTAGTCTATCTGCATGCCTACCTACACAGCAAATATGGGCATAATTGTATCATTGATGCATACGTATTTGAAGTTAACGTTGCTAATTGTTGATTGTCTAAAATAAAGTCTGTATTAACTAAGAAATGAAAATTCTTTTACATATTAGCTTTGGTATGAACAAAAACAACATGTATATGAGATTATTATTTAATTGATATCCTAATTGTGTGTTCTTTTTATATTTTTCACAGCTATAAGGCAATGCCCCGTGATAATTTCCACCACCATTCTAACAGTTTACTAGTAGGTCCTTTGTTCGTTTTATGTTCAGTACCGGCCAGATTGATCGTGTACAACTACACGAATGTTCCAACACCCATCCGTCGTTTGTCTTCTATAATGCGTCCGAGGCTGGGAGAAGTTTATACATCGTCATTGGAATGCCAATACTCTTCTTATCATAAAGAGTTTCAACGTTTTACCCTTCTTTCCTAGCTAGTTTGCGGTTTCGTTCCCTAATATGTCTCTGTGCCTCTGTGGTGAATGTTGAACCGCTCGGACATCTCGTTAAGAGATGTTCTGCAGGTATGGACTACTAACGAATTCAGGCAAACTGAATCCTATGATTTTATTGCTGCTTGGCTGTTAGTGAAAATATCTATATTCACGTGTGATATAACCTTACATTTAAGCCACTTCATTACTTCGTGTATTTCCAACATAGGAATTATATTTGTTTAAGAAAAAAAAAAAAACAGTTTGGTCCTCTCAAAAAAAAATGAAAACGTTTTTTAAATTAGTTTCACCGATGTCCATGATCAATTCATTGAAAGCTAACCTACCATCCGTAGAATTACCATTTTGAATATAAAAATATTCACATTTACCAATTTGACACATGAAAACACCCTTTGCATTTATTCACTTCACAAAAATTATTTGCTGAATTCCTTTAAAAATCTGCCAAGCTAATGATATTCAATAAAAACAATAACAACAATAATCACGGAACGAGAGAATATTGCCAGAGCAGAAGTCAATAAGGCGAATTTGTGGAAGCATGTTTAGCATAAAGTGAAGATATAAATATTCCGATAACAATAATAACAACAACAACAACATCAAGAACTACAATGTCAGCAACTATAACATTAAAAACGTGGAATGCGACGGTAATTTGTATACGAGTATTGATGAGGACAACAACTGGCAATCGATGTCGTGTATGTTCTCGAAGACATAAAAAGGGTGTTATTTTCAGGAAGTTGTTTTGATAAAATAAAATCTATTTTATACCAATTGATTGTTATTTATTTATTGGCTATGTGAATATAACTGAATATTTTGGTAGTACTTTGTGCCATCTGTCAAATATAGTGTTGACATTTGGTTGAAGCATACATACCAAATATTTAGAGAACAATATGGGAAAATATTTCAAGATGCTGAATTTGAAGAAGAATTCGCTAAAGATTCTTGTCAAACACAATCAGAATTGACTAAAGTATTAAATGTTGATCGATGGAATTGGAAAGGCGTTGTCTACTATGAGAAGCTGTCTGAACTGTCTGAAACTATCACTGGCGACGTTTATCGATGGTAGCTAATGTATTTGAAGCGAGCTATTGAACCAGAAGGGTGAATAGGCATAGCAAACTAATTTTTCATCATGGCAACACCAGACATAGCTCCTTCAGAGCACTATTTATTTAGGATGAAGCAGTCAGATCTTATGGCAGAGCATTCTATTTATTGCGAAAGTCTCAAAAGAATACTACTTCTATTCACACACTCAACAAAATTTTTGTAATGAGATCATTTATTAATTACATTACGAACTATTCAATTGTCGGTTTGGCGGCTAAACTATATTGAAAGCTCATTTTAGATTTGGTAATATTTCATTTACAACACATTTGATTAAAACTTTAAATAATGGCCATCTTAGCAAAACACCTTTACATATGCAAAGCTGTCGTACTGCGGTTGACTTAGACATCCCCGGTCTACGTTATTCTCAATAAATAAATCATCAATATCGACAAGAACTACCAAAAAATAACAACAACAATAATGTTTTGGAGTATTCAGATGATTTCATTGAAGTGTGTGTAGTAGACGCTGGTTTTAGCTCTGTCACAAATAAGTAATGAGGTTCAAAGAAGCTTCCTGAAATTCTATTGCAGTTTAATATACAGATTAAATTTGGGTGGAACTAAAAATATTCCCTCATTACCAAACTTCTGGATAAATGTTGTTGAATTCAAACAAAACTAGAAAGAACAAATTGTTATTAAAAAAATTATTTATTAAAAAATCATATAAGAGACTTCAAAAATTCAAAAGAATTTAATATATTTATAGTGATAATATTGTACAGTATATAGAATATGTGTCCTTCATTCGCTATATGTTATGTCAAAGTTTCAAGTTTATATAACCCGAATTTAATTACCTGAAAAAAGCCTGTGTGTATAGTACAATGTAAAAACAAAAAAAAAAATCCGTTTAATACGAACAGTATTAAATCATTTTAATTTACAATCATCATTTGCTTTAATTTGTCTAACATTTTTCCCACACAATAACAAACAATACGAGTATATACATGTACACGATATTTTATGTGTTCGTGCAAAAGTCCTCCTCAATTGTTTACTTCAGCTAAGAGAGGAATTCTCATAAATACATTTATTTAATTTACATAAAAATGTTACATTACATTACAGTCGCATTCAACAATATGCTAAAACAATGTGTGACTTTTATAATTTATTATATGTACACGTTCTCTCACTCTCTTTTTTCTTTCTCTCATGGCTCACAAATGTATGCACACATCCAATTGCATACATATAAATAAATTCTTGTGTTACCTTTATCAAGGGATTCTTTTTCTTTTTGTTTTTAATTTTTTTCTTGTTCTTGTTCTTTTCACTGATTTATTATTTCAATGGAAATGTGCAAAATATGTTATTTCAGTATAAACTTACGAGTATTTACTATGAGTGCAATAAGCAGTAATTTTATTTAAGCCCATTTATTATTGTAGATAATTTAAATGAAACTTTTTAATTCAATCAAATTTCGGATATGATATAGAATGCTAGGGTCATCGATAAAATGGTCCAAATCCAAGTACAAAGTTTTTTCCTCAATTTCAATTTGCTGGACTGGGCCACAAACATTGTGCAATGAAGATTGGAGAGAGAAGTTATTTATTAGGTGGAGGCTCGAATACGGGTATAATTGCATCATTGATGCACACATATTCGTAGTTAACGTTGATAATTGGTGATTGTCTAAAGAAAGTCTGTATTAACTAAAAATTGTAAATTATTATTTAATTGGGATCCTAACTGTGTGCTCTTTTATATTTTTCATAATGAAAATACTGATTTCAACCACTATAAGAGTTTTAAAATGCGAAAGGAAAAATTATGTTCACAATGAATAGATATCATAAACTACGAAAAAAGAGAGGGCAAATTTGTTTTCATTTTTTCTCGATTACAGTAAATTTAACACGAAAATGCTTCCATAATGTTACTTTAATTATATTAATTTAATTTACTAAATATATTCAAATATTTTACGATAACATCATATTTCTTATACTTGGCATCCCTATCGTAATGAATGATCGACATGATGGAGTCAAACAATCGGAAAGTTCAAATTCGAAAGCTCAACTTTTGGTATATTAAATTCGGGAGGATTTTATGATATCAATATTAAACAATGTTAATACTAAAATAATAATAATCTAATATAATAAAATAATAATTATTATATTTTATAATTTTCTTCAATATGCCAACTACAAAAATAGGGCGGAAAAACTGGGCTTGGTGAAGCGACTAGTTTCACGACATACGATTTTTTTAGGGGTAAGTGTGTTTGGAAAACGTCTTGAAGAGGTAAAAATAAACGTGGTTAGATATATGCACATTATTATAAAGCGCGATCCATTTCGAGGTTCCCTACTTTTTTAAAGAAAAATGTGAAATTATTTGCTCACCGAAGTGTTCTCTCAATAAATCCATTGATTGATGCGATGTGTGGGAAGTGGCGCCATCTTGTTGAAACCAAATGTCGCCGAGATCACGAGCTTCAATTTCAGGCATCAAATAGTCGGATATCGTGGCACGATAACGGTCGCCATTGACGGTTACGTTCTCATCGGCATCATTTTTGAAGAAATACGGACCGATGATTCCACCGGCACACAAACCACACCTAACCGTTGTTTTTTCTGGATGAAGTGGCAGCTGTTGAATCTCTTCAGGTTGCTCTTCGTCCCAAATGCGGCAATTTTGCTTGTTTACATACCCATTGAGCCAGAAATGGGCCTCATCGCTGAACAAAATTTGGCTCGAAAACGTCGAATTTTCTTGCAACTTTTCAAGAGCCCATAGAGCGAAGCGATGTCGCTTGGGAAGGTCGGGCGGCTTCAGTTCTTGCACAAGCTGTATTTTGTATGTTTTCAATTTAAGATCTCGACGTAAAATGCGACAAGTTGTTCCATACGTCAGTGATCACGTGCTGGACGTGGTCTCTTCGGTCGAATATTATCCAATAATGAATGCTGGGTCTCAAGATGGGTGATGGTGTTGCGAATAGTACGCTCAGTAGGCCGATTATGTTGACCATAAGTTGAGCGAAGTGCACAGAACATATTCCTCACAGAACGTGATTTTCGTAATAAAGTTGAACGATTTGTAAACGTTGTTCAGGAGTAAGTCTTTCCATGATGAAAGGCCAAACAATACTAAACAAAAATAACATGAAAGCATGGCACGACTCACACGTGATCTGTCAAAAAAAGTCTATTGAAAAAAGTATATCAACTTGGATCACCCAATATTTATCCACTTAAATTTTCTAGTAGAGACCTTTTAAACAGTAGAGATATAGCTGAAGTATGTTCAGGGGAAATGTTGGGGAGGAGAAATTAATGCAAGTTGGTCTTACATGGGAGATATTATGGTTAGATATGGTTTAATAAAAAAAAAGCACATTTTTACAACTTTGGGGCTTGTGGGCCAATTCCAAAAATTTCTTGAATCTTCAGAAAATTTTATATTTTGTAGTTTTTTTTTTTAAATATTTTTTATTTTTTAAGAGATCTAGAAAAAAAAATACTGTTCTAAATAAATGCCCACATACATATACATACGTAAGTTCCTGATGTAAGTGACTACTTTTCTTTCCATTTCAAGAATGTTTGTTGAAATTGTTTTGTGTTAAGAAGGCACATTTATCAAATGTTATTGTACATATATCTATGAGTAAGCATGTCGGTATATGCCACCACATGCCACATTCATATCACTATTGCACCATACATATTGGTTTTGCCAAAATATGCTCTTGCTGGTTTGTTGCTTATGTTTGTAGAAAATATGCTATTTGCCAGATATTTGAACTTGTTGTTGTTGTTTTGCATAAATTTTAGACTTTGCATATACTACCTAGAATGTATGTAGATATAATTTAGTGTCGCTTATGAAATAAACTTATCTGAGCGGAAATATGCATGTATATACATATGCTTGTAGATATATATGTGTGTGTAAATAAAAAGCCACTCTTTTCATTGTGAAAATGCTTCACGGTCTCATCATTGCTATACCAACTTCCAGCTTGTATACTCGTAAATAAACAAAGACGATAGATGTGACCAGTAGAGCAAAGAGCGAGTGAGGTTGATGCAAATAAGACTATGGGTGTAGTATGTGTTGGCACAATTTGGTGGTTTACCACATGAACCTGTATGTACATGTATGTGAATCCTTCTTTAGGTTATTCGTGTACTTCTACACTTATATGACAACTATACATACATATATGTGAATTGTTGCTTGTGACGTTATGGATGACGTATTGTTTATTGTAATGATATACTTACGTCTATATGTGGGAGTGCCACGGAATCACATTTTCCTTGCTAGATATTCAAGTCTCTTTGCATAAATTTAACTTGTATATGTGTATGAATACACATGAATGTATGTGTGTAAGTAAGTAGTGTGATCTCGAAGACCAAGGTATGAGAAAGGTAAAAGTGGATTTTTTTTGCATGTAGCAACAAATGGCGTTGAAATAGTAAATTATTTCTAGCGATATAATAAGAGGGAGAGCTCAACATTCTTGTCAAGATTTACTTCTTATGTACGCTTACATTTATACGACTACAGTGAATTATTCGTAAGATAAGTAAGTCATTTTATAAGCGAGTTTACATGGTTGTAAACTAATATAATATGATGGGTTGATTTAATAAGAGACTTCATATTAATTTCTTAATATAAACAATTTAAATGTCTTTATTTCGAATGAACGAATGAATAAATGTGTGAGACGATAGTGATTGTTATTTTACTTTATGTATTTCATTAGTTTTTTCTCTTCAACATGTTTTTTGAATATATAGGGTAGAGTGGGGCAAATATAGTTGTTGGATCTCACGGCTAAACGACTGAACGAAAAATATTTACGGTATATTCGGCTTCACAGCCGGTGCTGACAGTAAAAATTTCAGCTGCGTGCGCGGCCATTTGTAGACGCTACGCACCAACAAACTTTTTTTCTGATTGCACTTATGAGATTGGGGGTCACTATGTGGGGTTTCCTGTGAAACATTTGTACTGTTAATGGGTGGGAAGGTGCCAGCATTTGGCCGCTGGCTGTGAGTCGAGACACAGCCGTTCGCTATGCGATAAAACAATAACCTCTTGCGGCCTTGCTGGTACCGGTTGTTTTGCCTCGACGTTGAATTTTCTGTTCATTATTATTTATTCATTGATTATAAGTTGCCTTACTATTAAGCTATAGTTTTAAGTACTAAGTTTAATTGTTGCTATTTATTATTTATTTATTTATTTTGGTGGTGTGTATTTTTTGTTTTTCTTTTTGGCCACCAGTCCGGAGCTGAATGGTAGCTCAACTGGTAGTAGCTTCGGCTACGAAGTCCGACCGGAGACTTTTATCTGGTACCACGGGGATCAGGAGCCCTTGGAGCTTACTCCAACCTGATCGTTGGGAACGGCCCTCCGGGGAGCTTCGTGGTGGCTGTGGTTTATACCCAAAGGTAAACGGGTAGAGCACGTTGCACGGTGTGGAGTTGCATTCTCAACCGGGTGCTGGACCCCATAGTCCAGCAGAGGTTTAAGATGGGCCTCGATCCTCACCAAGGATGGGTAGTGCGGCCAGTCACGCGCCCCAAATTGGTACCTCAGGGCTAGAAGTCGCTGCCTGATACGTTGTGCTTTGAGCGCCGTAAAACCTTCACCTTCTACTGAACTTATGAGATTCCCGGCTACCAGTCCGGAGCCGAATGGGGCTGAAACTGGTAGTAGCTTCGGCTACGAGGTTTTACCAAAAGACTTTATATTTGGTACCACGTGTGATCGGGTTGGAATCCCTCCAACCTGAACGTTGGGAACGGCCCTTCGATGTGGAGTTGCATTGCAACCAGGGTGCTGACCCCTTAGATCAGAAGAGGTTTTAGATGGGCCTCGATCCAAACCAAGGAGGGTAGTACGTCCATTCAATGTGCCCCAATTGGTACCGTAGGATACTGGAGGTTGGACTCAGATTTTCCACTCCTACGGGGCGCCTATCAACGCTTCAAATTGATACACACGCTTTGGGCATCGTGAGATAGGGCTATCACTGGCAGGTGCTCACGATAAACACAGCGACATTTCTGCACTTATGAGAATTGGTGTTTTTAAATCGTGTGTGTTTTAATATCATCGGTGTTACAAAATCGGAAAGGTGAGTGTTTCCTTAAGTGAAATTGGATGCTGAACAAGAATATAATATTCGTTTTTCAATATTTTTTGAAAAATCAGTGAAAAGTCGGAAAAGTGCGAGTGGGGCAAATTGCCACTGGTGCAGCAATTCCGACACTCTTTGTTTTTCCGGGTGCTCGTTTTCATCCACGGTTTTTAAATGGAGCGGCGCATGGTTCAGCAGCCTCAGCAAATCAATCAGGTTAGATGAACGCTGATTCTTTTTTATCATTCTTGGAACATTTCCAATCGTGCGATGATTCATCGAAAGAACAGCCCAGATTTTTATTGTTGAACAACCATGAATCTCATCTCTCAATCAAAGCGTTTGATTTCTGCGTCGAGTATGGCGTTTATGTCATCGCAATGAAAATAGCGGTTAATCGTTCGTGCGATACGTGGATGCGAAATTATCCCGCCAGAACAATTACAATCAATGAAATTGCGGCGATATTATATGAGCCATACAAACAAGTTGTTACGCCAGCAAACATCGAAGCTGGGTTGGAATGCACTAGCATTTATCCATTTAATGACAACAAATTCATAGATTCCTGTCAGCCAGTGTAACAGATCGCCCAATACCTGGATCAAACGCTGAAGAAAATGAAGAAGAAAATGCAGAAGAAAATGAAAAAGAATTCATTTCCAAACAACAAGTTGCTGCTTACGTCGAATAGGATGACACAATGGCAAAGAATGACGTAGAAAGCGATTTAACGCAGCTTTCTCAGACAGATTTGAGCACGACGATCGAGTCTGTACTGCCATTGCCATCAGCGTCGCCAAGAAAACAGACGAATCGCGGGAGAAAGCGACGATTAATGGCTATCTTGACCAGCAGTGAGTCAATGGAGACACTTCGAGTCGAGCAGGAGACAGCTGCCAAAAAAATAAAAAATAAAATCGCCGGTCGTGGTCGTGGCGACGAACAGGATGTTCCTACAGCATAGGTTCGCGCCGAAGTCCATCTGGACGCGGCCGTGGTAGACCAAAAACTAGTCACGCCAGAAAGCAGCGATGAAGAAGATTCTGATTGAATGCCATTTTTGTCGTAAAGCATTCCAATAAACATGTTTCAATTAAAAAAAATAATTTGCGTTTTTTCTCACTTTTTTCGTTCATTTACAGCATACAGAAATGTTGACTAGATTTACCCCATTAGTGGGGTAAGAATAATTAAAAAGATGTTTTGGTTTTTCGGCTATAGCACGGCAGCATGGCAAGCTACAACAAAACATGGTGGAAATGTAGCCAGATAAACAGGCTTTCTAACGCACATTTCCGTTTTTCAACATCGTTTAAGTTTTGCTCGCTAGAGCCGAAAATGTCTTACTATACTATCTTGGCCCCACTCTTCCCTACATATTCCATATTTATGTTCTTTAAAGGTGTTCTTCTATAAAATTGGGATTTTATAACAGGTAAACTAGATAACTGAACCCCATTTTTTGTTACTACTTAACATCTGTTAGAGAGGCTTCCCTATTAAGCATATTGCCCCTAGAGTGGTAAAATGTATGATGTGCTGTGTGGGTGCCGTAGCTCAGTGTTTAGTGTGTTGGTCTTCTGATCTGTTCTGATCTGTAGGTCGTGGGTTCAATCTCCGGCTGAAGCATAACAAATTTGATATCCAAAAAATTTTTCGAACAGTCCCCACCTGTCGGCAAGCAATTGGCTATTCTTCTGGCAGTAACATTTTGCCATGAAAAAGCTTCTAAAAGAACTCTGTGATAAAGCTCAGAAAAGTGATCCGTTCGAAAGTACTGCCGTTTGGAACCGGCTAAAATAAGTAGGTCTCTTCTAATACTGCCTAAAATTGAACATGCTCAACAGTAATCGAAGAGAAGCTCAAGAGAAGCCAAAGAGCCCTTCGGGGCTTTAAGTGCCACATATCTTTTTTTTAAGTTTTGTTATTGTTTTGTTTAAACAATTGCAATTAATACCATAGTATGACTTTTCTATAACATAGAGCAAGCTTTGGTGCTTGCATTGCTTAATAGTATATATTATATATTATTTTTGGAGAATGAGGACCAGATCTAGCTCAAAATCGATTCTTCCTCAGAAATATACAATTTATAATCTTTTATGGAAAGGTAATTCATTATTTTGGCTGCAGTAAATATTTGCAAAAGCATCTGAAAAAGCTCTAAAGCACGTCGTCGTCGATTATTAATTACGATGGATATGTCGATGGTGTCAAGTCGGGAAATTGAATGAATAGCACTTCTTCGTGATATTAAGAAAATGATGTCAAGGGTGGAGAAAACTGTTTAAAAAATTAATATTACCATCTTCTTTCTAAAAAAAATATAAAATTTTTAGAATCAAAATACTCATCTCATATACATTTGTTCATATCTGTTCATATCAAAGCAAATGACCGAAGGTAATTTTAAAAAAATTTTATATATCGGTAAAAATTATAATTATCATTATAATTAACATTTTAGAGTGTGTTTAAACTGAGAATATTATTGTATTTTCTGTAAATGTGTTTTTAAAAGAAATGACTTTATGTAATCTACTAATATCTTATGATATATGAAAATCAAGTCCATTCCTCAAAAAAATTAAATATTTAGACATCATATTAAAGCATCAAATTTATGTTATCTACTACTAAGCATAGGATTACCTCAATTCATTACCCTACTTACAATATCTGAAATTCTTACCTTAACCCAAAGGGAGTTGGGTATATGTTTCTATTTGATTCTTTATTTGTTTGTTCAATGTTTGGGAATGTGATGAATGCCTTTTTTTGAAAATGGCCAACGAAAATAAAATGCTCATCATTCATATAATCATATACGCATGAGTGTGTATAAAACCTGGCAATTGGCTTCGCTTACTGTGTGAATTTCTAAGTGTACGTAGCTGCTTACATACCAACAATATGAAAATGACCCAAATGTGGTAAGGATTAAAAGCACAGAAGCGACGACGACTTCAACTAACACACGACGAGTTAAGGCATAAGGGTCAAATTTTTCAATGTACTTACATACAATCATTCACATAAGAGTATGACTATTGCTGGTCAAGCTAAAGTGGTTGATTATCTGGCCACAATACATCATCACGATAATAGAATGGATGATGATGATGATGATGATGATTGTGATGATGATGATAAGTATTAAAGACACTAATGGTGAGATTGTTGTAGGCTGCCACTTCTGTTGTTGATGCTTATGATGAGATGGTGAGCATGATTTTGGATAAATTAGTTTAACCATTATGGTGGATTTGTTTCCTATGTACGTTCCATATAGACACTGATATGAATCATATTAATAGAAGATGTACTTCTGCTGTACTACTCTTAATAGCCCATTTTTACAAATAATATAATTTTTATCATATCCTTAACATGTTTATATAGGATCATCATACGAATACGAGCACGAGTGTCTTCTCATATGTGTGTGATATAGACAGAGTGATGGTTGGAGTGTAATTTTTCAAAAAAGGTCGACGAGGGTTGTTTATTAATGACGAACAATTTAATATTCTTGTATTTATCGCTTTTAAGGTTATGCCTAGTACGATATTGTTGTCGTTTCGACCATTGAAATAAAAAATAAATAAAAAACCCCAAATGAAAAGGTATTCATTTAATAAGCTAAACTAAAGGTAAGGTGGTAAGTCATTTTTCGTAATGCCATCGCAAGCGTGTTTTAACGTATATTGAAACTTGACAGACTTGTTTCCAAAATTTGTGTGTGTGTGTGTGTGTGCGTTTTAGTTCTCTCTCCCTTCAAACTTGAAAGGATAATACTTTGTTGTCTTTGTTATTCCTGTTTGTAGTTGTTTGTATAAACTCTTTTGGCATTACAAAAGTCAACTTTAAAAACCGACATGTTTTACAGTTTTCCGGTTGACCGCAACAAAAGGCATGTCACACATGGTTGTTTTACAAAATGAACAGCCATAACAGTACATGTAGCCTAGTGGCAGGTTGTAAAAGGTGTGTAGATATACAGAAACAACTAGTTGGGTACACACTGCCATTGTCAACAACGGTGTCAATTGTAACGTATTCAAGTCAGCTCAAGTGACTTTATTAAATATTTCAAAACCGCACACATCTGTGTATGTCATACATATTGCATGTAAGTGCGGCATATGAGTATATACAAGTAGTGTGTGCGTATAATGTACCTGCTACTTTGCTGAATGCTTAATTGATAGAAACTAAATGGTAGTTATGAGTGTGAGCTCTAAAGGTTAACTAGAACAATAATATTGGATGAAGCAAGCATTTCACTTAGTTCACATATGATTGAAGTACTTAAATGAATTTATATTAGGGAAATATATTTCTAATTCGATTTGAAATTAAGATTATGCTTTCGAAAACTTCATTATATGCACAGCTATTAATGTCAAAAATATATGTCCATTTAAGGGAATGAATATATTTCAGATATCTTTGGTTTGACCCTTTGACCCTTTCAAATAATTCTAAAATTATTTTTTTTATGAAAGATTTGAATTCCGAAAAGTTCTAAATGTATATTTTCAGACTTTCTACAACATATACATACATAAATATCAAAATATTTAACTGTAAATCGTTATATACCTACCTCCCATACAAATATTTGATTTCAAACAAGTGTTTTCAGAATTTTCAGAGTATCACTTTGCTCTCTTCAAGCATTGTTATGCGCTTCAAATATGGACAAGTACGGGTTGCTCGCACGCACATCAGTGCGAAATATATCTGAATCTGATTCAGTAGAGGCAGTGCAGACATACCGGAAGTGGTTCAATGTTTCATTTTCCACAGGCTGGGCAGAGTACACTGTTTGCTAGTTTCATCCTTTCAATGTTTCTAGACCATAGAAGGTAACGCGTTGCCAGACCGAGTAGTGGAAGTTGCCATTGGTGCAGAAATTCCCTTGAATTTCGCATTGAAAATTATCACACCAAAATACATATGTGGCTATTTCGACGATACCTCTTCACGACTTAAAATACATTGAGACGAGTAACAAGGTGCAATAGTTTTGGAACTGACATATTTGCGTAAGAACCATTAAACCATCGAATCGTAAAAATCCTTTGTGCAATGTTATTTCTAATATCTCGTAGGTGGGAAATTGTGGGTGTCGTAGCTCGCAGCTCAGTGTGTTGGCCTTTTTATTCGTAGATCGTGAATTTAATCCCCCGCTGAGACAGCTTTAATATCCAAAAGGTCTTTCTTCCGAACAGTACCCAAGTTGGCAAGTAAATGGCAATTTTCAGGCAGTAACAATTTCCCATGAAAGAGCTCTGTGACAATGCTTTGAAAAAGTAATGTCACAAGGGTTTTGCCGTTCAGATTGGTACAACCCTAAATGTACTACCTCAGAGAGATGGAAGCCACAATAACTTAATCTAACCTAAGTGAGCAATTTTTAAAAGAGGATAATTTTGAATGTATCACAGAACTCGACTGGGTAAGTTTGGTGGCTTTGTGACGACATTTTAAATATCCTCTAGAATTTTCAGGAATTTTCTACTTGTTTCAGCGACCCCAAAGTGTATAAATAGGGGATAACACGGAAACATATTTTACCTTCTTATCGGAAGCCTGCGAGCTGTTTGAGCCCATGTGATACAAAATTTGCCTGTAAAGTAAATATGTTATAGAACCATTAAACCATCGAATCGTAAAAATCCTTTGTGCAATGTTATTTCTAATATCTCGTAGGTGGGAAATTGTGGGTGTCGTAGCTCGCAGCTCAGTGTGTTGGCCTTTTTATTCGTAGATCGTGAATTTAATCCCCCGCTGAGACAGCTTTAATATCCAAAAGGTCTTTCTTCCGAACAGTACCCAAGTTGGCAAGTAAATGGCAATTTTCAGGCAGTAACAATTTCCCATGAAAGAGCTCTGTGACAATGCTTTGAAAAAGTAATGTCACAAGGGTTTTGCCGTTCAGATTGGTACAACCCTAAATGTACTACCTCAGAGAGATGGAAGCCACAATAACTTAATCTAACCTAAGTGAGCAATTTTTAAAAGAGGATAATTTTGAATGTATCACAGAACTCGACTGGGTAAGTTTGGTGGCTTTGTGACGACATTTTAAATATCCTCTAGAATTTTCAGGAATTTTCTACTTGTTTCAGCGACCCCAAAGTGTATAAATAGGGGATAACACGGAAACATATTTTACCTTCTTATCGGAAGCCTGCGAGCTGTTTGAGCCCATGTGATACAAAATTTGCCTGTAAAGTAAATATGTTATTCGCCTGTAAAGTATGTTATTTGTCGATTATCAATGGCTTTTGCCTTCATATCGTGTATGGTGGTCATATTTATGGGTGGAGATAAACGGTACATATGCTAAAGAGAAATATTAAAGAGGTAAAACTTGTATGGTTGCTTTTATATTTTATCCTCTTAGAGTCAATTTCGTGGCGGATATATGGCGGACATCTTAATGGGTGGCGATACGTGGTAAGTATATTACTGTTATCTGTTGAAGAGGTAAAAATAATGCAGTCGACTTGATATTACACCCTTCTAAAGATGAATGCTGTGCAGCTATGGGAGGATTGTTAAGATGAAAACATGAATGGCGGTCGTTCATACATTTTACTCCTCTTCAGGCATCCTCTTAATGTTGGTGAAACGGAGCATATATGTTCAGGGGAAATGATGAGGAGGAAAAATTAATAGAAGTCCGACTTACATGTCATCTCTTCAGAGGTGAAATATTATAGATGAATAATGACAAAATTATGAAAGCTTACTTTTGCACATTCTAATGTCAGTTCTAAAATTTCATCACTCTAAAAATGAGTCGAGATTTTATGGTCGAATATTATGAGAATAATAAAATCCAGTTTTTTAAAATTTTGGGACTCGTGCGCCAGTTTTAAAGTTCCATCAATCGGCTCTGAATTTTCTATTTTTTATATTTTGAACAAATCGAATATTTTAGGGATATGTTTTTTTAAAATTTACTTCCATATATTCGAGGACCCACCTTAACATAAATACATACATACGTTTATAACTATGTGTCGTACAGATATTGCTACAAATGCATTTATTTAGAGCGGTTAATCATGTTTGATCTTCGAAACGATGATCTTGGCGTGGGGTGCAAACAAAAGTTATATGTACGATTGTGCATTAGGGTGGTTCCAAGTTACGTTTATGGGTAAAAGTAATCAATTAAATTTATTTTAATAAACACTATATTAGCCAAGAAAATATTTTTTAACATACAATATTCTACAATATTCATATGTATGTTTAGAGTGCTGGGAATGAGAAAATATTGAAGAATTCCTAGTGCCGCATATTTAATCATAGTACTAAATTGTTTATGATTAATTCTCTAATGTTCTAATTGGCAAACGTACGATGATAGGCTAGCTTGTGCGTTGTTTATTCAGCACATCTTATTACGACAATAATTTCCAGAAGAAGCCATCTCAATAGATATACATATGTATGTGTGAGTGTATATATATAATACATACATATGTTATTGCTACTGTTGATCGCAATCTAATAAATTATCATTTATTGCGTTTCAGCATTTTTGTTTTCTTTGCTTTTCTGATGCCTTAAAAATTATTGCTTTTGATCAGCTGCCGTCCGCTAATTCAGTGCCTCTGTGTGTGTGTGTCAATCACATCATTGAAGCCGCCAACTATTTGGCGGTTTATTATGATTTGATGGTGTTTCATTGTGATACTGCTTCAGTGATCGTTTTATTTTGGCTACTTTAAATTCCGGTAGCAATTTTTGGATGGATTTAAACTTCCATGATGACGACGATGACAAAATACCAAAATAAATAAATAAATAAATAAATAATGGGTTGCTTACTTTTGGTGTTCTTATTTTTCTGCCTCTCTTTTTTGATAAAGATCATTTTGTAATTTGGTCTTTCGATAATGATGGCACTGGTGTTGACGATAATGATGATAATAAAACTTATATTATTACAAAAGGTAGTCTTATTCTTACTAGTTATATTTTTATTTAATATAAGAATATAAGGAATGATATTGTTTTCTATAGAATTAGATGTTTGTTTTCAAAAACTCTTGTAAGCCAAAGCTATTCCACTCACAACGCTACTTTTAATTTTGCTGAATCATAAAAAAAAACAAAAGTATAAAAATGCGCTTTTTTTAAATTCAATTCGATTTGATCTTGAAAATAATGTTGATCAATTTGATTGATTGATACCCTGTACTATCGTACAACATGAAGAGAGAACCGTTGGTAAATATGCAGTTAGGTAGGTAGCTGAAAAGTTCATCTTAAAGAAGCGCTCCTAATTGTAGAAGAATACAAATATTTGAAATTCTTTGGAGCTGAGGAAAAAATAAAAACAAAAAGAAAAAAATAAAAATTTAATTAAATAAAGATCAAAATATAGAAATATAATATATCAAAGTCATCAAGTGAAAGTGCCGGCAAAATGTGACTCATTGCGCTCTAAGAAAAATTATGCGTCAAAATAAATCTGTGATCACAAGAACTCTAATATCATACATACAGTAAGTTTCCAGACTGATATATTGTATATGAATGATATGAGTGGCTTAAATGAGTGAATTTTAAAACATGCACCTTCACGAACAATTTGGTTATTTTTAAGACCAAATTTACTAGCTATTTTGCATCCAATGGTGAAAAAGGAACATTTAGAATTTATTTTCAGAATATCTTGTGTTGTTGATTTTATTTTGTATTATGTAATTGGGTATTTTTTGACTGTTGTGTCGTATGTACCCTCGTTCGGCCAATATATGCTTGCGATTGTAAGAATTTGTCTTCAAAAAGCTTAAATTAGTATACACATTCAATCACATTTTCGAATACAAAGTGTATTGTAATAAAATCATTCTGTTTTTCACAATTAATATGAATCGATTTTTTGATTTTGTGTTGATTTTGTATGATGGTCCTCTTAAGGAATGGAAATAGAGGTTTAGTATGTTTAGAAAAATATTGAAATACAAATCCAACGGAGTTAATTCATATATTTTACTCCTCTAGCGGTGGTTCCTGGGCAGCTATGTTTTTATTGATTGATTTTCAGCAGTTTTTGTGTTCATTTTATATGGTAGTCCTTTTACCGGGTGAAGATGGGGGTGAAGTATGGTCTGCTGAAATTTTGAAGAGTTAAAACTAATGAGAGTCTGATATAAATTTTGATTGATGTTCAAATGTTTTTAAGTTTATTTTATATGAGCGCTCCCGTAAGGCGTGGAAATAAATAGGTGACAGGAATGTTTGGGGTCAATCATATATTTTACCTATCCAAGAGCACTCTGAGAACGATGGAAGCGAAATTTAATAAAAAAAAGTCTATGTTGTAGGGGAGCCTGTGCATTTCGGTCGGTCATACATTTTATACAGCTCTGGTTTATATATGTATGTATATATATATATATATATATATATATATATATATATATATATATATATATATATATATATATATATATATATTGACTGTGGTGTATATATATATATATGTATATATATATAAATATATATATATATATATATATATATATATATATATATATATATATATATATATATATATATATATATATATATATATATATATATATGGCACTAAAAGCCCCAAAGGGCTCATTGCCCGAGCTTCTCTTCTATTGCTGTTGTGCGTCTTAAATTTGGACAGTATTAGAAGGGACCTACTTATTTTAGCCGGATCCGAACGGCAGAACCCTTGTGACATCACTTTTTCTGGGCTCTATCACAAAGGTCTTTTGAAGCTTTTTCATGGCAAGTTGTTACTATCGGAAGAATTGCCAACTGCTTGCCGACAGGTGGGTACCGTTCGAAAGAAAAATCTTTTCGATATTCAATTTGTTATGCATCAGCCGGGGATTGAACCACGACCTACAGATCAGAAACCAACACACTAACCACTGAGCCACGGCACCCACTGGTTTATAAAAAAAAACTGGTTTAAAAATAAATAAATTATAAATAAATTTATAATAAATTTATAAATTTATTTAAATAAAAGTAAATTTTGTAGGGGAGCACCTATAAAAAATCGAGATAGAGGATAACCATGTTTCGAGAAGATGTTGGACAAAAAAGAATTGAGAAGAGTCAGTCTTACATTTTATCCAGCTCTGGTTTTATTGATCGATTTTTCACAAATGTTTGAAAACATTAACCTCTACTTGTTGCCATTTACTGCTACCGCAGCCTTATCGCTTTTTGGGTCAAGTATTTTTAATTCGTTTGTGATACAAAATTATTTTTCCAATATATTGGCATATCGACATCCTGTAGACGTTTGAGATGTCCAACATATATGTACATGTTCTTATATATGTGATAAAATCGTTAGAAAAAAATTCAAAATTGTGACCTTATGTAATATTTAAGCTTAGTAAGCTTCAATCCAGTGGTGCCGTAGCTCAGTGGTTAGTGTGTTCGCCTTCTGATCTGTAGGTCGTGGTTCAATCCCCGGCTGATGCATAACAAATTTAATATCGATAAGATTTTTCTTCCGAATGCTACCCACTTGTCGGCAAGCAATTGGCAATTCTTCCGACAGTAACAACTTGCCATGAAAAAAGCTTCTAAAAAGAACTCTGTGACAAAGCTCAGAAAAAGTGATGTCACAAGTGTTCTGCCGTTCGGAACCGGCTAAAATAAGTAGGTCCCTTCTAATACTGTCCAAATTTAAGACGCACAACAGTAATGGAAGAGAAGCTCGGCCAATGAGCCCTTTGGGGCTTTAAGTGCCACATATTTATTTTTTTTTTTTATTAAGCTTCAATCCAAACAATTGTTATCGTAGATTATGATTACATTTGCTATGCATATAATAATGATAATGACGATGACGATGATCGGTTTTTGATGATGGTTTCTCATTCTAGAAAACTATATACATATTAATGTCCCCAGTGGAAAAATTCCAGCAATGGTAAGCGATGAAGTAAGCAAACTTTTCTTCGATTAAGTTTAATACTGGAATGTAAATGAAAATTCATTTTTCATAACTTATATTTAGTACCGAAAGAAACTTAAAAATATATTATAACAATGGGATACATTAACCTTTACAGCAAATTACTATTTAGTGAGTTAGCAAAGCGTTATCCACTTTCCTATTGGGAACGCATAATTTATCGGTGTATATATGCATATACATATAATTTGTAATCGTCGAACAATTTCAATTAAATTGCGCGTTATCACGATTAGCCACAATCATAGTGATTATTAAACCGACGGTGGTAATATAATGATGCTAATAACATATGGTATACACAACAGAGAAATAGCCCACATATTTACTCAGTCATATGTATAGCATAATACATTTAACGATTATACAGCAGAACCAGGAAGGAAGAATGATAATTATGAAAGTGAAATTTTGTTCATATACAATATATGAATGTGCATAAAAGGTTGTTGTTATTTGTTATATGCATGTATGCAATTGGATTATATTGCTAGTATATGTGTTAGTAACAAAATTAGTAGTAGATATATAATAGCATTATTATGAACCCGAAAGGAAAATGAATGTTTTTTAACGTATGTTTCTCTATCTGGCATAGTGTAGTTTATCTAAGCTTTGGTTTATTCCATGAAAAAAAAAAATAGTTCAAGCAAAAAGGTAAACATTCTCAGTTTAATATCATTCTCGTGTTTTACCTTAATTTATATGAAACTGAAAAATTATATCTGATAAAATTTCAGTAGCCTCACATGACATTGATCAAACTTTTCATAATTTTATTTATGATCTTCTATCTGATCGTTGGCTTCTTTTTATTATATATAAATACTGCGTTTATATAACATTTAACAGAAATGAGTTCAATATAATTTGAACAAAAAGAATCTAAAATTAAAAGATCTTTAAAGAAATAATATTCCTGAAAATAATTTTACACGCAATGCAAATTAATTCTATTCGCGATCATTTATATGCGTGATCACTTTGTTATCTTGTTTATGATTTATGTATACATCCAATATTAAAAGCTACTGATTTTTGCAACAAAATATATAATTTGTAATTTTTGCGAAAAAAAAAATTGTCTATTTTGTTTATGCAAATTATGCTTAAACTAACGGTATTCATTTTTTCTTGAAGCATCTCCAAGTGCATTTTTTGTTTTGTTGCTCTGTCTTGATAATCATTAAGATAATTGGTAAGATCAGTAGTGACTACATGCATGTCTAGAATATTTGCATATTTGTTTGTTGAAATATTTTAATCAATTTAATTTCAGTGTCTACAAAATAAACTTTGTGATCTGTGCTGTAAATATTTGTGTGGATTTGAAGTTCACAAATTTGTTGTGTGTGTGATGTTTTTTTTTGTTTAACGCAGCTCCATAATTTAGTAATTTCGTATGAGAATTATATGAACTATTGAATCTTTATGGATTGGTTTGAATAATCCACGTAAAGGTGACGTATATATTTAATGAGAATTTTATTAAAGTTATAAACACAATAAAATAGAAAAATGTTTGCAATAATGTCGCCTTATTTTCTATATTGAAAAAATGTTGATATAATTGCACACGTTTTTGCAATAATGTCGACATGACCATTTCATGCGAATTTTCCCTTCGACATTATTTCAATTTTTTTGCAATAATGGCGAAAAGTACTAATGCATATTTTCGACATTATTTGAAACTTTTTTTGACATTATTTGGTTGGACCTTTATTCATGTAACCATATTAACTTCAGATAAAAACCTACGACAGTCATGGGATTAGATAAAATCACATGATAGATATGGAAGTACAATGAATACTCTTTTGCAAAGTAAGAATGAACAATGAATCACTTAGCAATTGAATGTAGTTAAAATCAAATGTCTTAAAATCGGTAACATGTTCTTAATAAATGGGAATACCTCTTGTGATGATTGCTGCATCATTTTCAAAATAGGTAAGAGACCAAGATACTCATGCTAAATTTTTTATTATAATCTTTGGATTTATGAAAAAAAAAGTTGAGTAGCAAAATTGACAAATGAACTAAAAATTTTTGAAATCAAATGCATATCTAGTACTTTGAAGTTTTGAAGATATCCGAATATCTTACAAAATCAGCGGCACTTTAGACAATATGCAAACAAACAACTAAAAATAAAATAAAACTAACAAACAACTATAATAGAGAAATTCTGCCAATACTTATTGCATGAATCTACTCTGCAAATAGTTAAAAAGTTATTTTTTTAAATAAATAAATAAAACAAATTGAAAAAAATCTCCTTACAGTCGGCTGGGGCCGACCAAACTATACCCTGCGTATGTAGATTTGTATATAAAAAGTTTACTCGAATATCCAACTTTTCTTTTATTTCCACTTTTCGAGAAACAATTTTTGCATATACTACTAATTTACACCCGAAATATGGTTGACTTTGACGAAGTAAAAGGATTTTAAGATAATTCCGAGGCTTAGTATGGGAGCTATATAAAAAGTGGGCGTGGCTTACCACTTTCTAGTAAATCCAATTAATTTTTCAATGTTAATCCACACCTTAAATTTGGTGTCCTACGTTGAATAGTTTCTAAGTTATGGTGGTTAACATTTTTGTTTAATTTCCTCAACTTTGTATGGGAGCCCCAATAAGAAGTGGGCGTGGTACGCTGATTTTTCGCCAGATTATTTCCGACTACGATATTAATTTAAGTGTCAATTATGGTTATTGTAGACATAAGATTGCCGAAGTTACAGCTGTTTCAATTTAAAATTTGTATGGGGGCTACGATAAACACTGGGCGTGGTGCGCCCATTTTCTGTGAGCCTAGTTGCTCATACAATACTAATCCACACCTTAAATCTCGTTATTCTACGCTGAAAAGTTTGCAAGTTATAACCGGTAACATTTTCTTTAATTTCCGCAACTTTGTATGGGATACCCAAAAAGGAGTGGGCGTGGCACATTGATTTTCTGCCATATTATTTTTGACTGCCGTGTTAATCCAAGTGTCAATTATGGTTATTCTAGACAGAAGATTGCCGAAGTTACAGCTGTTTCAATTTAAAATTTGTATGGGGGCTACGATAAACACTGGGCGTGGTGCGCCCATTTTCTGTGATCCTAGTTGCTCATACAATACTAATCCACACCTTAAATCTCGTTATTCTACGCTGAAAAGTTTGCAAGTTATAACCGGTAACATTTTCTTTAATTTCCGCAACTTTGTATGGGAGACCCAAAAAGGAGTGGGCGTGGCACATTGATTTTCTGCCATATTATTTCTGACTAGCGTGTTAATCTAAGTGTCAATTATGGTTATTCTAGACAGAAGATTGTAGAAGTTACAGCAGTTTCAATTTAAAAGAAGTACAGACACTTTGTATGGGAGCTACGCTAGAAAGTAGGCGTGGCTCACTCACTTTTGGCGAGGTTATATAGTAGTATAATATAACTCTATGTGCAAAATATTGTTGTCCCAAGTGGTATATTATGTGAGTTATAGCAAGTTAAAGATTTTGAAAATTTCGAGATTAGTCGCTTTGAATGCTTGGTGTGGGCGTGGTTATTGACCGATCATGCCCAATATCAATCCCCTCCGTACCCTTGGATCATAGATTACATATGCCAAATTTCATCGAAATAGCTCAATATTTACTCAAGTTATCGTGCGAACCAGCCAGGTGACAGACAGACGGACGGACATCGTTAAATCGAAAATTTAATCGACGCTGATCACGAATATATATCCATGTCTATATCTCCGGAGATTCCTTCAAGTGGACACAAACATCTGACCGAAATGAATATACCATGCATATTGCATTATGCAGGGTATAAAAATTAATGTTTTCGTTATAATATGGCATTATTAAAAATATCAAATATTCTCATTATTTGTAGAAGAAGATTTCATTCATATGGCTGCCTTGGCTAGCTTCGTAAGAGTGCATCCTGGCAACCCAATTTCGCACGAGTTTGCTGAAGGTCTGTGGATCTATAAGGTGTAGTAAAAAGAAATCCATTATTTTTCCAATGGATGTCTTTAGTAATCTGAATCTCGCATTGTATAAGTGTGATCGGGTTACGCTAGATGGCGTTAGAAAGATAGAATTTCGTACTAAGTAAACTTTTCAGGCATTTTTGTGATTGCTTAACTCAGTCTTGTTTGAGCACGCGTCAAAGATGGACACCAGTAAAGAGAAAATACGCCATATTTTACAGTTTTTCTGTAAAGTGAAGTCGAAAAAGCAAGCCAGACGGCTGGAAATTTGAATAGTGTTTATGGTCCTGATACTGTAACCGTAATCACGTGCAATTTTGGTTTCGTCGATTTCGTTCCGGTAATTTTGATGTCAAAGATGCAAATCGATAAAAAATGGAAATATCGATAAAATATTGGAAATCGATGAGTCTAACCATCATGTAAGCACTGTTTCTATTGCCCAGGAGTTAAACATTGCACAAAAAACCGTTTGGAACAATTTAGATAAGGCTGGATACAAAAAGAAGCTCGATGTATAGGTGCCACAAGAGTTAACGCAAAAAAACCTCACTGACCGGATTTCCATCTGCGAATCGTTACTGAAGCGCAATAAAATCGATCCATTTCTGAAGTGGATGGTTACTGGTGATGAAAAGTGGGTAACTTACGACAACGTCAAGCGAAAACGGTTGTGGTTGAGTCGCGATGAACCGGCGCAAACGGTAGTCAAGCAAGGATTGACGGTCAGAAAGGTTTTGCTATGTGTTTGCTGGGATTGGCAGGGAATCATCTACTATGAGCTGCTTCCCTACGGCTCTACTCTTAATTCGGATCTGTACTGTCAACAGTTGGACAGTCTGAAGGAAGCAATCGCCCAAAAGCGGTCAGCTTTGGCCAATAGGAGAGGAATTGAGTTCCATCAGGACAATACCAGGCCACACACATCGATAGTGACTCGCCAGAAGCTTCCGGAGCTTGGTTGGGAGGTTCTTGGCACCAAGTGATTACTACCTGTTCCTGTCTATGGCGAATGATTTTGCTGGTGAAAAATTCGGGTGTCATCTATAGACCACCGTATAGTAACTTTTACCCCCTCCTCAAGGTATGATGTATACGGCACATTTTGAGACCCAGAAAACGGGAATGTTATTAAATTTTGTGACTTTATTTGAGAGTGTTATCTGTAGGTACTTAGGTGTACTGTTAAAACAGCATGGTATTGCAGAAGTGCTGACATTGAGCGCGATCCCAAGATGAATTATGTCAACTCTGAAATAACAAAAATTGCAGTGGGTCATAAAAACAGGATAATAAATCATGTTACCGAGGAAGCTTCCACCCTGTCTGAAACTAATGGCCTATTATGACGGCTCAAGCGTATCAAACTCAGCTACCTCATGCCATCATCATAACTTAAAAACTCTTATAGAGTATAAATTGTAATTATTATGTTCATTGTATTGTATTATAATCACGTTGCTTGTTAGTCATTTGTAAATTGTATGAACTAGTTGCAATAAAAAAAAGTATAAAAAAAAATCTGTAAACTTACTCTATGAATTTGTGAAAAGCTTGGTTTGGGTGATTCCCTTAAATTCTGTTGATCATTCAGCGATGGAGTGACTAGAAGAACTTGTTTCAGTAAAAAGTGTGATTTATCCGTTGAAAATATGATTACATTGAAAGGAGAACAATTCAAAATGGCATTGACGAGAACAAAATAGAAATGAATGGCCCAAAATAGGTCGTCATGTATGTAGTTGGCACGCATTCAGAGTGAGGAATAGTTACGGAATAATTTTGAAATAAAATATTACTAAATTTATGGCTAATTACATACTTTATATGTTTATGGTCAGAAATAAATTAATTTGGCTTTTTTAATTTGGTTTAATTTTGATATCTAATTTGGTATAATTTATGTTCTGAACTATTTATTTCAAATTATTGTATATAAAAGAAATTGAAATTGAAAATAATTGCCAATAATTGAATGGTGATTTTTATGGAAAATTCAAAAAGAGTCAAATAAACACTTTCACACTTGTATGATATTTATGCACAGGTACTCAGTCAATGTGAAACTTCAAATAACTAGACTAATTGCAATATACAAGTACATCCGATTTCCGGGTTGAAGTATAAATATGTATACTACGCAAATATATGAACATTTATTTATGCTCTAATATTTCAAATAATACTTAATGGCATGTGAAAAAAAGTGTAAGTGGTTGGACAAGTTCATACGATATTGCTATAGCCACGTATTATTATTGTTATTATTTTTTATTATTATTGTAATTTATTTTCATGACAATTGAAAGTAGACATTATGGAAATTCACACCATTTCAATTCACACACTAACAATAGTATTTTAATGACTTTATGTATGCATTAAATAGTGAACACCGGACTCTTAATAAGGTAATAGAGTAGTTACTATGCACTAAACCAAAACTCTTACTTGCATACATTAAAAGCCATATCATCGATAATATTGAATGCAACAATATGTATGAATGTGGGTTCTCGCTATTAGTATACCAGCCAGTTATGAAGGGAAGTTGTGCAGACAGTTTGTTAGACAATCTAATGGATGTGATTAATTAAATATGTGCATACATCTATTACTAGAGTATCTCATGTGCTTACGCATATATCTAATAACATAATTGGAATTGCGTGTGAGAGAGTGTCTTACATACAGGCCAATACACGTTGGTACATTCTATGTACTTAGTATGTTTATTAGGAGCTCAAATATGAAAGCAAAAGGAAAAAAAACTGGTCACACTTGATCATTTTAATCATTCGTTTATTGGTCGATCGATGTTATCTGTACATGTAAATACGAATAAATATACATATACTAGTTTCTTACTTGCCTAACGATCTTGTCTAATCCATATGTACATTAGGGAGTGTTATATATAAAATTTTTTATCAAAACAAACAATCGGTATATTGCTGTAAAGTATCATTTTCAAATATCAAAAAGAGCTTGAAACAATTAATTTCGTTATTCAACGCAAACAGTACCTTATTCGTAGCAATTAAAATACGCCTTTAAAGAAAAAAAAAACTTGTAGTGATTCGGTTAAAACCCGCAGAGTTAAAGCTGCCCAAAACCAACATTTTGTAGAATTTTTAAGATGAACAAAAAATGTTGATTTTAAGAGTTATTTTTTTTAATAAGAAATTTGAAAAAATGAGGAAAGTTATCTTTTTTAAAAAAATAGACTGTTTGTGCGGGAAGGTTAAGCAATTTGCTGGAAATATAATCAAATTGGTAAGAATTAAATAAAATATTTTTATTCAAAATTATTTCATTTCAGGTTGCAATATGACTATTATGTTGCATTTCCTGTTTATTCATTTGGATGTTACGCAAGTTACACCTTGCGTTGTAACGCTCAACAGTTCAGTAATATAATTTCTTGAATGAAGTGAAACACAAAGTTACCATTCTCTCAAAAACCTGCCCATACAAAAAATTGTAAAAATATGTTTTGAGCTGTTTTCAGCCATGCTAAATTTCTTTACTTTGGTATATTTGGGTCGTAATAAGTAAGAAGTCAGCCGCGCGCACTATCTAATGTAGTTCCCATACAAAGTCGCAGAGTTTTTTTGTATCTATAAATCTCTGTAATTTATGTAGTTTCCCGTCAAGAACAATCAAATTGAATGCTACGATTTGTTCAATGATGTCATTATATAAGGTACCTCTTAAGAAGAAGTGTTAGAGAGAAAATGAAAACCAGTTGAAAGTTTCCAAAAAATATACCTGTTCTACAGAGGAATAGTTTGTTTTTTTTTTTTTCACAGGACCAATTTGATGAGCCCTAATGTTCATAGATAGGCATAAAGTTATATATAATATTAATGCTTTTTTTACTTACACATTGATCTACGTCCACTTCCGTTCTCAATGTTAAGCATATTATTGAGAGTGAGAGTTGTTTTAAATTTAATTAAGGTATTTTAATTAAACTATCATATGAATAATCATTTCATTTCATATTGTAAATTCAAAAAACATAATTTTTTGTAGGCGAGTCCCTCTAAAGGCTAGAGACGAAGGGTAAGTATATTCAGAAAAAATATTGAAGACAAAAATTAATGAAACTTCAACCCTCAATGTCTGATTCTGGATATTATATGTTAAAAAAAAAAATACAATAAATGAAATGATTCTTGTTCTTCGAATCAACGAGCATCAATATATACTAAATTTGTAAGGTAGTACAGGTACACAAGATCGAGCTAAATTTTTCCTCTTTTCCTTTCATCTTTACACTAAATTTTACAATGGAATTTATTAGCAATTTATTTATTGTATTTGAACCAAAAACGAGGTAATTTCTCATTGACTTTTAAACATATTTCATTAGGTCATTAGCATTATGCTTTCACCAAAATATCTTTCAGAGGGTAATTTTTAATTAGTCATTTAAAAAAAGTTCAAGCATTAATTACAAGTGCTTAATGCCTATCAATATACATATGTATATTGCATTGACAACGATTACTATGCATTGGTAAATGCAAAGAAAGAATTGAAGAAAGCAGCTGTCACTTTCTACAAACACTCCCATCATTAGTTGAACTCATTGTGCAATGGCTAAATAACTGATGCATGTTATCCTTAAAATCTAAGCGACGATAATCTTCTCTGTTTTTGGGGGATCACACCACAGTGCACCATCTCATCAGTAGAAATAACAAAATCAATTAAATTGTAATCAAGCGACAAAAGAAGACATCAAAAGCAACTACATACGATATCTATGTGTTGTTTGCTGATGTTGTCATTGATGAAATGAAATTTGATTTTAATTGTATACAGCAATATTTTGGGTAACACATGCAAAATGGGCGTCACCCAAAATATGGTAGATCAACAATACTAAAAAAAAAAGGAAAAATTGAAGAAAATATCTCACATTCCACAATAAAGAAGAGGGTTAGTTAGTACAGAATTACCGCAAGTTATATGGCGAGTGATAAGAATGTGCGAAAATAAATACGAGTAGCTACAGCTGTTACTATATAACCACTTAGGCTTGACCACCATCACCATCAGCAATAAAATTGGGCTCTATTATGATTAAACCTTAAACGAATGAGTTGGTGTTAAAAGATTCCAACCACTAAAACTAATTTCCTCATTTCTGATAGTAAGTAGGTAATTTGCATGCAATCATTTTCATACTCTCATCTCTAATGCTGGCGGTTTCTACTACTTATTCCCATCATCTGAGCTTAACGTAGTATGCTGTGATTGTCAACTTACTACCATTATCATTATTTGTATTGCGGTTTATATTGTTACGATAATGCTTAAGTACACAAAGGTACTCATAATGCACCCAAGTGTTACGTGCAATTGTATTGATTGCATATTACAGTGTGTTCTCGTAGTCGTAGTCAGTGAAAGAAAGTCCTGTTTGTTTTATCAATAAAATTCACCTTAGATGTGATATTATTAATTAGTGCATTGAGACAACCAAGTGAATGTTACATGAAGTCGGTAATAAAGGATATATTAAGTCAGAAATTGACTAGGTATGACTATAAAATAAATCTTCATTAATTGTTCTTAATGCTCTGGAATGTTTTGCTTTTTTGTAGGCAACACTTGTAAGGAGAGGTCAGAGCTATGGAAAAGTTATAAAATATTATTGATTATAATCACGATCTACATAAGTCAATTTAGTTATGTCTATCTAACAGTCTGCATATCTACAATATATGTCTATCTGCCTGTCTATCGTAATATTCGCATAATAGCTGCTGTATTTATAGTGCGATCGAACTAAAAATTATTACAATAAAATCAAAACCACGAATACCTTTCATATAAATGTATGCTGTTGAATGTATATTTTCACACTTTACGAGCGAAAATATAAAGCTATCGGTGAAACTTGGTACAAATTCGTAATGTGGTTATAAAATCAGGACTTAAGACCTTAACAAAAATCAATTTGACCAACTAAATCGCACAGAGTAAATATAATGATCTCTTTTCTTACATTCTTATTATCACGTTTTCTATAATCCTTTAGTCAACTCTAATGATGTCCGCATTGAAATTCAGTTTTGATACGTGAGCACATACTGTAAGCCCACAAATCGTTCGTAACTATGCACGCTTGCATACAATTACAATTCAATTCAATTACCCCCTTTTACGCTTCATCACTTTAGTTAATTTGTTTGTATTGTATAACAATTTTCGACCTTGATTGCCATTAATGATATCAGATTGACGGTAGCTGCTACTGCTGATGATGGTGCTGCTGCTGCTGCTATTGCGCTGGAGCTTCGAATGCTGATGGAGATGTAAATTTGCAATTTCATAAATTTATATGCATACATGAATGTATCTGCAACAATCGATCGTAATCGGCTATTAGCATTATCATCATCATCATCATCAGCAGCATAATATTTATTTTCAAAGTACTACACAGTGGGTCTTTATTTAATAATTTTAAATTGATGCTATCTACGAATAATTCTAAGAGACTTCTAAATTTATCACCTATAACCTAAAATGGGCTCTGAATGGATAACCTTAATTGATTTTAAACTGAAAACTGTAGAAATAATGCCGTATTTGCCAAAGATTTACTTTGAATGCACATTTTTGGTAGAAATGGTTTGAAATGGTTAGACCATATATTCACATTTGGAAATTCGATTTGAAAATCTGCAAATTCTGCGATGATGCACACTGTGCTATATATCGTACATTATTACATTTTATAGCTATCTATAGGTATTAACATCCGTTCTGTAGCTGGATCAGTTATGTGCTTTAAAGAATATTATCTCTCTCTCTCTCTCTCTCTCTCCCGCTTCCTCTTGTCTTTCTCTCTTTCTTTTTCAGTTTTCTTTAAGTACATACGATCATTTGCATGTTGCATCTAACATGTAACGATGAAAGGATCAATGGATGGATTAAATGTATGAACCTTCATTTAAATACATGCTGATTGATGATGATCTCTGATCGATTGCAATTGCGATCGAATGATCGTTAGTTGAATGGGATCAAATCGGTTTGCATGATTGTTGGACAATTTTCATGGTGGTACCGATGTACTACATAGAGTATGAGTATGTGTAGATATATTTTAATTTGATGCAATGAATGAAATTTAAGAACTCTTATGATCACATGGACATATTAACCTATTGGATAAACTGAAACTGGTTTAATATGATAATCAATGTGCAGCATGTTTCTAGTTATGTAAAATATATTTTTGTATTCAAACTTTGTGTAGCTTAAAGTGGAATATAATATATACAAATTTATTTAATAGCCAAATGTATGGTCTATGTGGTACATTTGTTATTCATTCTATCGGATTGGGATTCGATTGGATTGGGATTCTCTAAATGATGACAATCAATTTACAATTCCCCCGATAGTTACTATCGTTTGTTAAGAAAGATCTTCTGAAAGAATTTTATGATAAGCATAGTTTATTTCATTTGGAATTAGCTAATTTTAGTAGGTTCCTTACAGTCCTGTTCGTAAGAGTTTTGGAAGTGAAGTCTTGTTCATATTCTTTTTCTCTACAAATTCCAAGGCTTTTCTCAACAAGACGCTACATTGATGATAAGGTAGCATGCAATATTCTTTTATATGAAATCCAACGATACTGTCATGCAATAGAGGTGCAACTCCTGGGCAGCTGTGTGGTCATTTTGCAATTTTTAGCTGTTTCATTGGGTGTATAAATTGAAAATGTGAGTTCTTTTTCGGAAATTTGCATTTATTTAATAAAAGTAAGTAATGACCATGCCGCTGAAAGTCTTGTCTATCGCTGGCTACTAATTTTTCCCACCTTTGCGGCAACATACGGATTTCACGTTGTAAAAATATCGAATCTTTGCAGGAGATTCACGAATCGAACTAATTTTGGAATTCTTCAAAATAACGAAAGTGCTGCTCAGTCAGGCCATGAGCCATTGATCGGAACAAGTGGTAATCAGATGGAGTAATGTCTGGAGAATACGGCGGGTGGGGTAGGACCTATCATTTCAGCGTTTCCAAGAATGTTTTGACTTGCCTTGCAACATTCGGTCGAGTATTGTCATGCTGCAAAAACATTTCGTGGTGCCTTTCAGCATACTGGGGTCATTTTTTCTTGCAGTGCTTGGTTCAAACGCATCAATTGCTGTGAGCAACGATATCCCGTGATAGTTTCGTTGGGTTGGATAGAACACATAAAACACCGCATATGTAGGCACATAATTCGACATTTTCAAGGTAATAAGAAAATTGTGTAATTTAGCTTTTATTCACTTTGACTGCCCAGATATAACAGATTTGTTTACGCTCTTTTCGATAGAACAGTTATGAAACGCACATATTTATTTTATACAGCTAACAATTGTATTTTACAAGGGAGCCCCATTTAAGTGGTGGAGATGAAAGCTAACTGAGTTTGTAAAAAATGTTGTGGAGTAAAAATTAATATATTTTGGTTTTACATATTACGCCTAGAGGGGCGACTCCTAGGCAGCTATTAGGTTATTTATCGACTTTCAGCTGTTTTACGTTAATTTTTATAGGGAAGCTACTCTAAGGGATCCCGTTATGGAGTAAGTAAATTCGAAAAAAAATGTTGGAGAGGTAAACTGAATTTGTGACAGTCATAAATTTTATCCCTTTAGGTATATTTTAGAATCAGGGGGTGTCAATTTTATAAAAAAAACTGATTATTTTTTAGACTATCGTCCTCTGAGGTGAAGCTACCAGGTAAGTATATTCGGAAGAAATGCTGGGACGGAAGTATGAATTGCGATCGGTATTTTATCTTTCTATATGATGATTCTAGGCAGCTTTGATGTTACATGTCGATTTTTCTCCTATTTTTTTAACTTTGGCTTCCATGCGACGGCTTTTCGTCCCATCCGACCCTTACAGTTTCCTGACTCACACGTGTTTTATTGGACTTTTTTTTTTTAGAAAATAGAGTGATACTGCGTTATGAAATCCAAAACTTCTGCATTATTCCATTCCAACTGTACAGGGTGGTCCTTGTAGTGGTTTGTTTTTGAGCCACTGTTTATTTTGACATTAACAGTATTTTCCCACTTGAAACCTTGACAATCAATGAATATTTCTGCGAAAAACTCGTATGTGATTGTCAAGAAGCTAATGCGTCCTCAGAGGCTGACAGTTTTGTACGGTAGCTTTAAAGTGATAGCCTCATTGGCCTATAATTTTCGAAAATGCTGATTGTCATGCGATTTCGATCAACGGCGAGTTTCACGAACCCACCAATACCGACTTTTTGGGTACTAGCTGAGATGATCTTTAAGGCCATTTGACCAGATGACCATTTAAGAAACGATTCAGACACTTTCGAATGAGCCATTCGTGAGATAGAACCAGAAACCGTCAACAATGTCTTGCAAAATTAAGTTGACAGGATGCGCAAATGTGAAAAGTCATTCGTGGCACCAACACAAAAGAAACAATCGAAATATTTGCTATTTCTATTCAAGCTATAAAATCTTATTATCAAAAAATTAGAATAATGTGTACTAAAAATTCTCCAAGTGCTAGCATTTAAATCAGTATATGGCATTCATCAGCTAAAATTAGCAACAATTCAACATAAATATGTTCATATGTATGCAGGTACTATTCTATCGTACCTTCAATCAATGAGTCATTGAGAGGAGCTTCTTGTTTGTGATATACATCCGTGGAAAGGTGTATTGTACGTAAAAATCAATAAACACATAACAAGCAAGTTTGGTATATAAAGTACATGTATAAGTATAATGATTTGGCTGCAAGTGGTTATGGTCTTCATATTAGTAATAATGAGCTGAATAGAAAGAGAGAATAATTTCAGTTTTATTTATTTTTAATAGTTATTATGTATGTACATATTTTCATGATCACATACCAAATGATCATTCAAAATATAAACTTTGGACTTGGCATATAAGCAAATACTACAAACTTAAATTGGATGTAAGAATATGAGTACGAGTGCCTTTGTTATACGAGTACATGCATGGGCATGACTGGAAAATCGTAATGAGAATATATCATTCGTTTGAAGATCATCACTTTTACAATAGCAATGATCATAACTCTTAAAAAGCAGAACTTGCAATAAAGCATCAAATTGACATCTGTAAGTGAGTATAGTAGTACTTGGTATTATTCCCAAAAGTGTACATACAAGTATATGTAAAACATAGAATCGGTAGTCGGTCAAAAAGAAAAAAAAATGAAATATCATAATAATGATCATCATCATACAAAATGAACGCGTTAAAAGTTCGTAAATGCGTTAAAGATGTTTGTCTATACAGAAGAGCAATATACATTTGTATTATACGTATATGCTCGTACTAATATCAAGATCATCAAATAAGATTGGCTTGGTTTCGGCGAAAGAAGAAGTAGTTAGTGAAGAGGTAAGATATGAAGAACAGACATTGAACAGACGGATGTATGCATATGTATGCACATACACTCTGTATGTAAGTGTGATTACAAATGCACGGAATTCACATTGAGGACTGCCATCAACGCATCATCAAGTAAGCAAGCAAGTAGGCAGGCAGGCAGGCAGGTAGGCAGCAAGTAAGCCAAAAGCAAATGCATCGTACATATATATATATATATATATATATATATACGATGTATGCTTACAACTACAAAATACTGCATATACATACATTAAATATGCTGCACCTTCAGTTAAAGCTGCTGTGTACCTATACATTTTGATGAGTTTCCATTCTACTGCCGCTGCCGTTGGTGATGATAATGATTTGTAATGATTTTGCAATCGACTCTTTTAGTGGCTTCCATACAGCCGTACAATCATTGTCTGGAATCATTGCTTAGTACATCTGTATATGTATATATATGCTTAGCATTCAGTATTTCTTCGTTTTGTCTGCATGAAAATCATAATGATGCTAATAAAATGCAATACTCATTTCAACACCAAAAAATATGGGCTTGCATATTGTACACAGACATTTATGTGGCATACGCGTGTACATACAATACGCTATGCTTATTGAAGTAATAGCTATAGACATAGGTAAAACATAAGAAATCGAGCGCTCTATCGATTTGAAGAATTGCTTATTTAATTTCCCAAGAGTTTTCGTTGCAAGTCACAAGATAATTTTTACAATCTGAAATGAAAATTATCCTAAATACTAAGATCAATTTTTCATAAAACATCTTCTGTTTTGACAATCTTGATATCTTGGCAAGAGAGCACGAAATTTTCGAGCATGGCATGGCATGTTGCATCTCCATTTTATGAATTTGCTGAGGAAGAAATTAACCAAATGAGCAAAAAAGAGATTTTCACATTTTTAAGCATTTTTATATTTTTAGAAGGGAACAAACAATCAACAACTCGGACAGGATAAAATATTTGTCTTTCTGGGATTGATTACTTTCGCAGTTCGATCTCACAACTTCGAAAATTAAGCTATGGCAGTTGAAGTTTTATATGCCAATATAAAATCACACTATGAGTGCTAAAACTTTATGTACAGCAGAAATAGACAAATCATAAGCACGAAGACAAAAGACACGGATGTGCTCGAACGCGAAAGCTGTCCTTATGTTATATTTTAATGGATGTCGAAACCTGCAGAAAATACTAATCTCACATAAAAAAAAAAAAAAAAAGACTGGCTTATCCATTTTTTGGTTCCGCAAGTAAACGTAAATAAAATTCGAATTTCGAATTTCTATCAAATTTTTATTTCAATATAATACAGGTATTTGAATTTACAAGAGTCTAAAAAAATACACTAAAAACACTTGCAACAACAAATTCCATAGACTTCGATGTTACACTATAATTACAACTTCACAACATTTGTAAATGATTGTAGACATTTAGTTACACTTACATTAAATAAACCTTGCATTTATATGTAAAATACAACATACGTAGATGGTAGATATTTGTAACCACTTAAAGGAAGATCCGGAGATATATAAAAGTATATATAACTTAATTCGTGCGGATTTTTTTTTTTTCAAAAATTGTACGTTTATTTTTGAAAAATATGTACAATAGTATTATTCAAAGTATTGCCCATCTGAAGCTATGACTTTTTTTCATCTTTCTGGCAATTTGTGGATTCCATCCCAAAAGAACTGCGCCGGATTGGCGGCCAAGAATGAATCAAGCCAATTTTTAATACACTGTTCTGATGTGAACCTTATTCCAGTGAGGACGTTCTGCATCGATCGGAATAAATGGTAGTCGGTCGGGGCAAGGTCTGGGCTATAAGGCGGCTGAGCTAACACTTTCTAGCCGCTGTTTTCCATATAGTTTTTGACCGGTGTTGCAACATGAGGCCGAGCGTTGTCATGATGGAAAATTATGGACTCATGTCTGGTCGCTTAGTTGGTGCCGTAGCTCAGTGGTTAGTGCGTTGGCCTTCTGAACTGTAGATCGTGGGTTCAATCCCCGGCTGAAGCATAACAAAATTTAATATCGAAAAGATTTGTCTTTCGAACGGTACCCACCTGCCGGCAAGAATTGGCTATTTTTCCGGCAGTAGCAATTTGCCAAAAATGCTTCTTAAAAGAGCTCTGTGACAAAACTAAGTTAAAGTGATGTCACAAGAGTTCTGCCATTCGGAACCGGCTAATATAAGTAGGTCCCTTCTAATGCTGTCCAAATTTAACACGCACCGCAATGGGCCTTTCTGGCCTAAGTGTGTCCTCTCAGAGAGAGGGCAGCCACATAACCTAACCTAGCCTAACCTGGTCGCATATTCCGGGCGTTTTTCTGCTATTGCTCTCTTCAAATGGATTAATTGTGTTCGGTAGAATTCTCCATTGATGGTTTCACCCGATTTTAGCAGCTCATAATATAGCACACCCTTCTGATCCCACCAAATACAGAGCATTACCTTCGCGTCATGGATATTCGGCTCTGTCGTTGATTTGGCTGGTTGGCCGGGTTTCACATATGATTTTTTGCGCTTGGGGTTGTCATACTGGATCCATTTTTCATCACCAGTAACAATTCGATGCAAAAATGACTTCTTTCTATGGCGTTCCAGCAGCATTTCGGACATGCAACCTTTCAACGCCTTTCAATGTCTCTCGGATTCACTTCATGTGGCACCCAATTTCCTTGCTTTTGAATGTATCCGGCTGCTTTTAAACGTTTTGAAATGGCTGCTTGAGTGGCTCCCAAAGATTCTGCAAGCTGTCCTTGTGTTTGGCAGCAATCTTCATCGAGTAATGCTTCCAGTTCTTCATCTTCAAACTTTTTTGGCTGCCCAGGAAGTTTTTCGTCTTCCAAGCCAAAATTACCAATTTTAAATCATGCAAACCACATTTGGCACGTTCACTCAGCTAGAGCATGTTCACCATACACTTCCACTAAAATACGATGACTGTAGGCAGCAGTTTTCTTCATATTAATGTAATGAAGAAGAACTCCCCGCAAAAACACTTTTTCAGGCACAAAGTTCGACATATTTGAGTGAAAAAAAAAATTATTGTCGTTTACGCTTAAAATGAATGACATATACTGAGAAAGACGCACAATGACAGTAGCTTTTCAACGCATATTGGAACGATGGAATAAGAATCAAGTTACGCCATCTTTTAGCAAACCGCACGAATTAAGTTATAGATCCAATATATTCTTGCTCAAAGTCGCCTAATTATTTCATTTAACAATATCCGTTGGTTCATCTGTTTGTACTTGAGATGCTTCAGCGATATTTCGCATTAGTTACTTATGGTCCAAAAGTACTGACGGTGTTGATAATGGGCGTGATCGGTTAACTGCTACGCCAACATGTAACAATTAAGGAGACAAACCTCTGAATTAAAATATATTTCAACTTGTTATAACTCACTTAATATACCATCTAGAGCAACAATATTATCTATATCCGATCTCTGTTCTTCATTAACTGGCGCCAGTTGTAAATTGCAAATGCCATCAAGTTCTTCAGTACTACCTCCGCCTCTTCTACGTCGTCCACCTATGGGTTTTGAAAATAACACCCTCTTAGCTGTAGCGTGTACTTCCATTCGCTCGGCATGACCTAGTCAGCGAAACTGCTGAATTTATATTCGCTTTACTATGTCAATGTTGGCATACATAGGTTGTTTCTTATTCGATACTCGCCACCAATGCAACTATGTCGAAAGTACTCCAAGCATTCTTCTGGTCTTTCATTTAGTACAACCATATTTAACATGTAATTTAGTTTTGAAGGAAGAAATACAATAATTTTGAAAGAAATAGGAAAGCCATACTCTATATTGCTTTATATTTTATATAGCTCCAATACAAAGCCTCGGAATTTGTCTTGTATTGATGCTTTTATAACTTACGTAGTCTATAGCTTAAGATTACTATATTTGGCACGAAGTGTAATATTGAGAAGAAACCAGTAAGCCATGTCAGAAATAATTTCGCTCTACATCCCTAAAATATCCTCCACTATTGAACATATTGAACAACAGACATTTGTATGAGAGGTAGATGTTGTTCTCATCTGATTCAACTCATTTTCAAATATGTACATTATATTGTACTTTAGTGTGGGAGCTTGACTTGGTATTTATCCGATTAAACCCATTTTCTAATGTATTAATTTTGCCATTATACTAACTATATGTAAGAAGTTTCAGTTCGATAGTTTTATTTTGTCGATAATTAAGTATCGAAACATATATTCAACATATTTTTGTATAGGAGTTTGGCGTGATTTTTATCCGATTAGGCCTAATTTTAAACTCAAATTAAAATAAATAAAAATAAATACCAACAGGTGACAGTCTGAGAGGTAGACAGGCATGGGTCGACGATCGACTGAGATCGTGATTTCAATCAATAATATGTATATACACTTGTCCATACATGTGACCTCTTCTTATGAGTTTTATAAATGAAAGCCCGAGCTCAATACACCCTTGACTCTTTGATTGTAGAATATAAAGAACGACAGAACTTTCTTGTCCATGTGGTGAGCATGATATAAATATGATACTGTTGTTTTGCCTATATTTTCTTTGAAATGTGTCATATAATTGACATTGTAATACATCATAATTGGGTCAATTTTTGTAGCAGCTCAATGTAGGGAACCAAATAAAGGTACTCAAACATTAACAAGAACAAAAGTCTCCATACACCTGTTTTTGCAATTGAACTTTAAATTGAGAAACCAAAATAATAATAACATCGACGATTGCCACATACTAAAGAAGAGGAGGAAGATGATGATGATAATAATGTTGATGATGATGATGATGATGATAAGAACAGAATACATTAACTACAGTTCAATGACGTTTTACTTTCTGTTTTTAATACACACATGTACAAAAGCACAGTGCAAATTTTGTTGGTAGCACATCGCGAAAGGATGCATCATGATGATGATGTTGTTACGGCTACTGATGATGGCGATGATGGTGATGATGGACTGTTGTCATTACCATTGTATGTACACCTAATACATACATAGCTAAATTTTGTATGTAAATATGTTTAGAATGCTACTCGACCTATTCTGTCGTCATTCCTAATTGGCACATCGTGTATTTGCCACACTTGAAAATCAAACATTTCATTTAGTCTTTGGCTGGTGGTTGTAAAAATATACGAATATGCGTTGCTTGATTATTTACCTTCTTTTATTCTTTATTGTTATTGTATTATTTTTGAAATTGAACCAACACAAAGCAAATGGAATAAATTTTAATTTTAATTTACCACTTGCCCCACCATTAATATCATTTAGAAAACAGACTGTTTGAATCATTCTGCGCCATATCCAACATACCAACCAAGCAGGCATTGTATAAATAATATGTACTCTTACTTACATACATTCGGAAGCTATTTTATTTCAGTTCATTTATTTATTTTCAGTTACTTGCAAAATAATTGCATAAATAAATATTTTAAAATGGCCCATTTTAAATGTGCTAGCACTTGTTCGCAACTGCCAATGTTAGTTTACCTGCAACTGGATATTTGATATGTATAAGTACAGGGGCGGAGTAGGTAGCATGACTGCGCTGTTTCAGGATTGTTTTTGTGCCCCCAAACCACTCTTGCTCTTGCTATATATAATCTTGGAATCCGTCATGCCAATGAGCGTCTGAGGCGTTCAACCCAAAACCATCCCAATGCAGATCGTTCATGCGTCTCCAATTCTCAACGCCCTTTCCCTGAGATCACTTTGAACATCTTGTAATCCTGCTCTGTTTATATATGTAACAATGGGTGCCATTACTGTATACAAGTGTATATATAATACCACTCATCTGGATGGATGACTGGTTTGCTTGCTGACATTACCACCATCACAGCAGTTGATGCATATCACTACTTGATAATATTACTTACGAGTCTACGATGACGTACGTTGCTTATTCTTACATATTCATTGTATGCATATATTGTGGAGTGCTCATAGCGCGTATGATAACGCGTTTTTGAAATGTACGCTTCGCTTTACTGTACTTTATCTACGTGCTCTTCCTTCTTTTAATGAATGATACTGTCCGTTTGGTTGGATGATGTCCACTTGTCCATGTTTATGTATAATATAAATGTGTTTCTGGTTCCTTAATTTGTTGACTTTTGATTACAATCAGTCAGTCAGTCAGTCAGTCAGTCCAGTTAGTCGCTTATTTCATTCAGTCCATTCGGTCAGTTACATATATTAGTATGGATAGTTGTAACCTATAGCGTTCTAAGACTTTGTAGAAGAATAAATATTTGTAATTATAGATTATTACTCTGTGTGCTTTTAATGTACGATGTGGGTTAGAATTGTCCAATAGGTTCTCAAAAAAAAAAAAAAAAAAAAAACATATTTGAAAAAGTTTCTTCTAACCAAATCTTTTATTTGAGTAAAGATGTGATTTGAGATAATGTGATTTGATTTTAATTACAAGCCAATTTTAAACCCAAGTAATCAGCTTTTTTATTTAGCAATTCTAACTATATCTAGAAATTTCTTCGAAAATATAGTTTCGCAACGTAGAGTGGTTATTATGAGGGTTAGAAGACAAAGCAGCTACGATTTACAAGAAAGAGACAAGCAACGCCCACTTTCTTGTATAGCTCCCATACAAAGCGTCGGAAGTTGTTTTATGTTTACACTGTCGTAACTTCAGCAATTTTCAGCTTAAAACAAAAATTTGTAGCATGAAGTTTAATATTGTCGTTTATAGTAAACTTGCTAGAAACATCGCACACCATCGCAATGTATCTCCCAAACAAAGTCGCGGAATTATTTTAAACTTTGAAACCCCCATAACTTAGAAAATATAATATTTCGCCTAAGACAACCATATTTTAGGTGTATATTAGTGTTATAGGCAGAAATCATTCTTATGATGCCCACTTTTTATATATATACATATCTACATGAGCAGGGCATATGTAATTCAGACGACCCCGGACGACTGTAGGGAGATTTTTGCTACTTTAATTACCCCAAATGTGTTGAGATTCTAAGCAAATGGTCTCAATTTGGAAAATCCGTTAGGAAAATTCGTGTTTTTATACAATAGAACTTTTCTGACATAGCGTACAATTTTGAAGGATTTTTCTAAAAATTGTATTACTATGTATACTCATCCGTCATAGGAATCCATCACTCCAAGAAATACAGTGTAATCAAAGTACCACTAGGGATCCAAAGAACCATTGAAACAATTTAAGTAGGTACGCTTTGGTGTATGGTTTCAATACAAATACAATGTTGAGGTTATATTGTTTTATTTACATATGGTGACGTCACATGCATACAGGAATAATCCAATTCATTTTTGTGAGAGCGGAATGCTTTTTTTATCGGATGTCGAAGCAAGCGCAGCAATCAGACATTGCAACTTGATTGTACTGTGCTTGGCACTGATTGTAATTAGCTTTAAACCAGTCTGATTTCTGAAGAAATCGAAGCAAATCCTGTGGTGCCAAGGAGCCAAGTGATTTGATCCTTAGCACATCTGTACCAAAGACCTCAAATCCGATTTTTAAGAAAGGAGGTCTGACACACAAGAAATGGTCCACCGTCTCATTACCCTGACCACAGACTGGGCAGAGTGCAGAGTTTGCAAATCCTATCCTTTCCATAAGACGAGTCCGTAGGAAGTGGACCGTTACCAGGACGTCTAGCGATCTGCAGTCGTCTCTAGAAAAAGACAGAGGGAGAAGAGACTACCGAGCAGAAATGTTAGGTAGCATGTTCTCTGACCAACCGGAGCTTCTCTCTGCCTTCCAATTCACTTGTGGAATGAAGCAGTCCACTCGTTGATTGTGGCCTTGATGGATCCGGAAGGAAGTGACAAATTAGGCTCGAGACCAATAAAAGTAGCCTCAGCGCGTTTCCTTGCTAGTACAGTAGAGGTCTCATTGCCCGCGATACCTACGTGCCCTGAAACCCACACTAACCTCAGACTATTATATCTTCCGATATGGGAGGAGGTGACAGGATTATCTATGGCAAGCAGTGCAGCTTGGCTATAACTTTGGCTTTTGTATCGCATACACTTCTGCTTGAACAACAGCGGCATGCGAAGTAAGTGCAAAAACATCTGGGGGTTCCGCACGCGTCCACAAAACCCCAGAGCCAGAAATATATTCGGTTCTACACCCAGTTCTTTCCATCCAATTCGGAAACAAAAATTTACTGGGCTCAACTTAGCACTTTAAATCAATTTTCTAGTACGATTTTGGACGGTATAAAGTATGAAGTATGAAGTATGAAGAACTGAGAAATTGGCTTCAGTGCAGCAGTTATACAAAACCGGAGGTGCACCGCAATAGTGTTCACTATGTAGTAGCCTGCAGATGACTTTAGTTTCCTCTCATTGGATTAATAGAACTTTGTACTGCCAGAAAGCAGCCGATGCTTTCGATGTCTTGTATCGGACGTGTGATTTCCAAAGGAGTTTATTGTCGAAAATGAGGCAATGTGTTTTCTTGCTTTTAAAGCGCACGTTAACGAAGGGCCTGTGACAAGACAGGCAACATTATCTGAGTACACTTGCGCGTATATATTCTAGCTAATGAGATAACGACAGAAGAAGACAATGCACCAGAGTCAAGGAAACAACACGCCACAATTGGGACATTCCTTGTTAACATAGGATGTTTACAGAGGTCTACTTAATCCTCCGCATGCACCGTTAGCATCTGATGGACTTGCGTTGATCCAATTTACTCACATATACTATTTCACATAACTATCGATTGAAAGTAATATTATCAAAAGCACCCTCAATGTCCAGAAAGATGCCGAATCAGAGGATTTGCCGCTTTGATAGACTTTCTGAAGTGGCGACAGGGGATGAGCTTTTAGAAACCTTCCGCATTTGAGTAACTTCACCAGGCCATCCTGACATGAACAGAGTCATGCTGATCGACTTGAAGTGTAGTCGGCCTTCCCAATTTTTGGTATAAAGGCAACCCTTACTAGTCTCCAAGAGCGTGGTATACAGGCCAAGGCAAGACAAGCTGTGAATAAATTTCTCAAACTTGCTCTCCTTCGACATGGCAGGAAATAAGCTGCTAGGGCTGATTTAATTTACATTCATGATTACAGTTAAATTGTTTTTACTAAGCAAGGCCAAAAAACTTATTTGTATAATTGAAGTATTGTTTATAAATAATTTATGGAGTACCGATGTGGTTCAAACAAAAATACAATTATAATTATTAAAAATTCAAATAAGGTGCTAATAAAATACATACATACGAGTATATACTAGTTTAGATATTTAACAGTTTACATTGATTTATGGATTGAAGCTTGTGTTAAATTATTTTAATTATTCTTGCCTATTATTCTTGGTTTGATTTTCAATTTTGTACATACTGTGTAGTTAATTGTTTAATTTTTTTTTTAATAGATATTATTATTTCTGATAAATACGATCGGTATTATGAATGCACGGAGTTATAAGAATTAGCAATTAGCGGAATGGAATTATAATTGTAATATACTATATATCTACAATTATATGTTAATTAATTATATTTTTATGCGACATAATTGTAGTCATTATGTATTCGCTAGAAAATATAATACGAGTGTGTGAAAAATTATTTGTTGAAATTGTTCATTTCATACATTTTATGCGTGACTGTATTTCACCTCTAAAATATGGATGTGAATTGACCGCTGTAGTATTTCATTAGTGTTATTTCGGGTGGACGGCATAATAAAGTAGGTTTCGAGCTGTTTACTAGTTTACATTATTCAATTCCTTTCTACAATTTCTCCACAGTCGACACAAATGGAGTAACAATAGGTTTACATTTACTCATTTACAGTTAATCTCAGTTGGATCAGAAATTATAAAGAACATATTAAACCGTATTAAAATGTAAGGAAGGGCGAAACAAAAATCAACAAATAAATCACCATGCATAGGCAAACTTTAACATATCTTCACACACACATCCATACTAGTGATGCGAATGAAATAGCTGGGATGTGTTATAGTGGAGGTTATAGTTCTGGTCGAGTTAAACAAAACCGCATACTTGAAATTTGTAAGGAACCCCCAAAATCCTGACTAATGGTGAAAAAACCGGGTTTGCCCTCTTTTCTTCAACCAATTTATTCCCTACCCAGTCTTGGAAAGACTGGGTAGGGAACTGTGTGTATGTTTTCAAGATAAATGCATTTTTCCACCTTAGCAAGCACTTGCTTAGATAGCAAGTGACTATTATACTGAATTAATAAGAAAGAAAAACAATACTTTCTAATAAGTCGAACTGCTCTAGTTCTCTTAAAAAGTTTAGTAACATGGTAAATTTTCAATCGATTTTTAAAAGCAAACACACTCTATACTCGTAAGTAGGCGTACTTTAAACATTTTTATACCAATGTTGTAGTAGTAGTATTAAAAAAAAAAAATTCGATAAAAGAAAAACATTGACAAAGATCAAAAAGGTGAAAAAATAAAAAATAAACAAAAAATATTATTGTACTTTTGCCTTGAATATACATACATGCAAGTAGCATATTAAATCACATCGCATAGACATCGATGAATGAAAGAACCAAGTATTGAAGAATTTGGAAATTTATCACTAAAATAAATCGTCGTATTTAATGACCAGAGAAGAAGAAGAAGAAAATTAGATCTCGATTGGAAGGGGTTGTCTTGACCACTTTGATATTTTATATCATATTTTATAAACAAAATTGTTTATGAATTTTACCTAATCACTACCATATTTTTAATCATATTAATTTGATCTATAATTCATTCGAAAATGCATTAAAACTATATTTAGTAGAAATATAAAATTTTGAGATTCTGAAATCATTAGAAATCAAAAAATTAATATAGGGTGTGATACTCGTACATTTAACTACCAAAGACTCAATTGAATATTATGCCGTATGGTAGAAAACACTAGGAAAAGCGCGCGTATAAAATTTCGAAGGTGGTACAATTTGTTTGGAATGACTTGAATTGAATTTAATGTTTTTAACTATTTAAAAATATTGGTTAGGGACATAACAATTTTATCTATTAATAAAACACAGAAATATTTGAGATATTGAGTTCAAATTTATTGTGGATATATTCCAAACATTACATTTTATAAATGAAATTCGATTTCGGTCACCACCACGAGCCCGTTTTCAGCGGTCGATTCTTTGGACCCAATTTTCCACCACTCTAACACACATTTCGACCGGAACGTTGGCAATTTCGCTTTGGTTGTTGTCTTTGAGCTCGTCTAAAGTTGCCGGCTTGTTGGCATAAACCAGTGATTTGATAAAGCCCCATAAAAAGAAATCCAATGGTGTTAGATCGCATGAACGAGGCGGCCATTCGACCAGACCATTTCTCGAGATAACACGTTCACCGAATTTGTCTTGCAATAAATCGATTGTGACGTGTGCTGCGTGGCTAGTGGCACCGTCTTGTTGAAACCACATATCGCTCTTGTCAAGTTCATCCAATTCTGGCCAGAAATAATCTTCCAACATAACACGATAGCGCTCTCCATTGACGGTAACATGACGGTCGTTTTCATCCACGAAATAATACGGCCCAATCACAACTCCGGCATGAAAACCGCACCAAACAGTAACTTTTTGCGGGTGCAACGGTGTCTCAAGAAGCACTTGTGGGTTTGTTGCTGACCAATAACGCATATTTTGCTTATTGACAAAGTCATTGAGCCAGAAATGAGCTTTATCGCTGAAGATGATTTTTCGCTCTTAAAGTTGCGTCCACCGACGCAGAATTTCGGTAGTAATTTTTAATAATTTCCAAACGTTGCTGGTTCGTGAACCATTACTGTTGTGCGTGTTAAATTTTGGACAGTATTAGAAAGGACCTACATATTTTAGCCGGTTCCGAACGGCTGAACTCTTGCGACATCACTTTTTCTGGGCTTTATCACAGAGTTCTTTTTTAGAAGCTTTTCCATGGCAAATTGTTACTGCCTGAAGAATTGCCAATTGCTTCCCGACAAGTGGGTACCGTTCGAAAGAAAAATCTTTTCAATATCAAATTTGTTATGCTTCAGCTGGGATTGAACTCACGACCAACACACTAACCACTGAGCTACGGCTCAGTTACAAAAAACTGGATTATTAAAGAAATTAGGGACTAAAATATGAATTATTGACAACATATTTTTATCTAAAATTTGTTTTACGAATTACTTTTACATATTTTAAAAACTTCATTCTAAAACAAGTGGCCCAAACATACAAAAATACCTTTATGTTATAATATATCTTGAGGAAAATGAAAGCACTAAGAATTACTAATAAACAACTTTTTTTTTTATCGGCCATAAAGGTTGTACAATACAATATATATCATGCACACATAGGTACGTAAATATATCGAGTGTATTATCCATGCTTATAATATCAGAAAAATCATACAATCTGATTGAATTGGGGAAGACAACAACAATACAATAATACTTACTAATAAAAATAAAAATCAAAACGAAGATAAGTTGTTACATACAAATTCCCATGGCAATAAAAATGTCAACACTTATGTACTTGTACATACCAATATTTGTAGACAAGGATTAAGGCAATTTTAATGTACAATGATGTCAGGAAACTTGTAATCCATGCGTAAGTTACTTACGACATGCTACTACATTATTACTATACGCATACGTATGGAGGGATTGTGGGATTTTTATATTTTTGTTGATTGTAGTTTAAAAACTTTTTCTCTCGTTGTTATTGGGGTATTTGCATTATTATATTCACAATAAGTTAAATAGTTTTACGCATTTTCAGTAGAATAAGAATAAGAATATTTTTTATGCATAATAAATTGCTTGTTTACGTAATTAGTTTAAAAAAATTTGTTATAACCTATTCGAACATGAAGATGGTAAGCTAAAACCTTTGCTGATGGATAAATTTCTCAAATAAGATCGTTTGTATTTAGCTGGAACTAGTCTATGGAAGAGAAAGTGTAACATTACATCTTTATATTCTTCCTTGCCATTTTTACAGAAATCATTATGCGATGTCAGTCAGATGATAAATACGTAAAAGTTTCAGTATTTTATTAATAAATATTTACCAGCGCTCCAAAAATATTTTTTTTTTTGGATTACCAGTGGTCCACTCCGCCCCTGTACGAATATCTAATTACTGTGTAAGCAATATAATTTATTAATGTGATTCACTCTATGAGCTGCTGATATGAGAAGAATATATTGTATGCAGAATAGTCATCGTAATTTGTATTTAAAAAATTATGAAATATGTTACAAATGCAAGCATAAAATTGTCTGATTTTTTTCCCTCCCAAATGATTTTAAATAGTGCTAATAATGTGATTGGAGTAAGTTCGCGAAACTCAGACGCTTGTGGTGTGCATAAACTAATTTTGTACATTACGTGTAATATATACAATATAGATTGCACATAGGTTAGAGTGGGTGAAACTATTTTTATAAGCACAGTTTGTAGCAGCAAAAAATAAATATAAATATATATGATTCGAAGTGAAAATTCGAATGAAAGCATTATTTTGAAGATTAATATAGAAAATTGTTTTTTTTTCTTTCAACCCATATAGAAATCTTATGTTGTCTGAATGAAAATTGTTGAAATTATTGAATTCGCACATTGTTTTCATCGGAATTTTTAGAGAGAAACAAAGACTCATTTGATTCTTGCTATAGTCATTAGTCTTTTTGTATTCTTTCGTTCGACTTGATCCATCCTGAATGTTCTAAGAAAAATATCTGCAACTACTAAATATTGAAAATAACCTTACTGTTAGATATCTATATATATATATATATATATATATATATATATATATATATATATATATATATATATATATATATATATATGCAGACGACATATTAAATAAATGTATAAGAAAGTGCTTTCATCGAAGTACACACTTTGTAGTGTAAATGCTTCTTCGATAATTCACAATGTATAAGTGGCAATCCTAAGGCATTTTTTTTTACTAAATCATTGCAAATAAAATCAAGAGAGAAAAATTGGGGTAAAAAACAAACAAAGGCTTTGGTTTGTTGGTTTTTTTGTTGCGCTTCTATCGTCTACCATAATAAATCCTTTCTTTTTATAATTCACATCCTCTGTGTGTGTGTGTGTGTGTGTGTGTGTGTGCTTATATCCATACCTCTCTTACGTATTCTTCTCACAGTTAGTGAATGTATGGATGCGGCATTTATTTCATTTCATTTTATTTCTTTTTTTAGCTAATTTTTCATACATATATATTTTATGGTGTCTTTTTTTGGAAAGCATCTCACTGCCACAATATCATGCTTTGGCGGTAGCATTAATATTTGGTATTTGATATACTTTTATTTTTCTTACTTTACCATCATCGTCATCATATTTTTTTGTTTTTTTCGCTGCTTACTGCTGCTCGCGAATTTATGAAAGCGTTGGCGTTAGCATTGGAATGTTGCGGACGGTTATGATCAACAAAATGTTAGGCAGGATAGCTCTACATACACAGTCTTAAGTCTTGCGATTGTATAAATATAATATGTGGTTCATAGTATTTGTTACTCACATGCTAGTACGTACTACTATGTACGTATGTCGTACACATATTTGTGAAAATACGATAAATTAATGTGCTCAAATAAAGAAACCACTTAAAGAGATGAGTTTACACCAACGATATAAGTCATATTTATAATACCATTTACTACTCGTATGTATCATTATTCGAGTGACTTCTTATGTGGTTGATTGTTAACAATTAGAAAAATTGATGTTATTAATTTAATTGTCATGTATCTGTCTATCTTCAAATGATATTTATATTGTAGATAGATATGCATAACTTACTGATACATCTTGTAAATGTGCTTAATATTATCCATAGATTTTGACATATTGTAACATGTCTTAGTTCACATGGTTGTAAGGGATAACTAATAAATGCAAACAATATTGCTGGTATGTAGTCCAAATTTATCGCTTTGAAGCAATACATTATGTTAGCTTCTACTTCGTTTGATTTATTCAATGACATGTCACACATGGCAGTCATTTTGAAAAGAGAAACATTGCTTAGATATGATAATTATAGCAAGTTGCTTTAAAATTTTCAATGAGGATTAATACTGAAACACGCTATCATTTAATTGATTCTCCATTCTTCTCATTAAATCGTCCAAATTGTTTGCAATAATGTCGAAAATACAAAATGTACGAGGGGCAAGTTAAAATACATACATTAAGATGCCTCAGCAGAAAACGTCTTGTATATATGTATTTTTCCACAACGTCGATATTCTAATTTCTTACTTTTTGCAGTTTTTATTTATAAGAATTCCGAAAAAGTAGCAAAATATTTCCTTCAGGTTTGGCGCTCATTTCTCTAGAAACGTGTGCAAGCTGAATTTTCTTATCTGGCAAAACAAAAATCCACAGATATTTCAAATTCTATAAAAGTGACCAGCTGATGTGTAATTTGGTTCGATAGCTTCATAGGCTGGGAAAAAATCTCGTCCGAACTTTAAAATAAAAGTCCGAAGCAGTGCGAAGAAAGGTACAAGACAGGCATAAGAAGGAAGAGTATTGCAGTGGAAAATAATAACACCTCAGGGGCAAAAAGGCAAAAAATAGAGTTTGAAGAAGAGCTTAATCATATATGTAAGCTGTATGACTCTATCGAGCCTGAAGTGCAATTAAATAGCCAGAGGAAAGTATTGAAAGTTCTGACCGAGGAAAATGTACCAAAGTAAACAAAAAAGAAAGCTAAGTCCGTACAAGAGACATTGCTTGATATAGCACAACAAAAGAAAGACAGTCTTGAAAGGCGGCATAGAGACAAAATGAAGAATGTGAATAAATATCGTGGAGGAGAAAAAAACTTAAGTATTTTTTGATTATTATTATTATTATTATTATTATTATTATTATTATTATTATACCTGTGAATGAATATGCGTTATTCGTTGTTACATAATCTGTAAAACTGAATTGATTTTTTTATTTTATGAAATATATTAAGTATTACCAAAGAATGTATTTTAGATCAGTTTTTAGTTGTATTTTTTATCCTTAAGACAACTGAATTTATATTTTTATAATAATTTTTATTTATATTTTTATGCCTTGTAAATATTAAAGTCAATAAGTTTTTTTTTAACTAAAATAATTCATGTTGTTTATTTTTATAGTGGGAGCCTTAGCTCAGTGGTAAGTGTGTTCGCCTTCTGATCTGTAGGTCGTGGTTCAATACCCGTCTGATGCATAACAAATTTAATATCGAAAAGATTTTTCTTTCGAACGGTACCCACCTGTCGGCAAGCAATTGGCAATTGTTCCGACAGTAACAACTTGCCATGAAAAAGCTTCTAAAAAGAACTCTGTGACAAAGCTCAGAAAAAGTGATGTCTCAAGTGTTTATTTTTATATAAATAGTAGCTAAAACTAAATTACGATTAATTTCTTAAACAATAAAAATAGTTTTTTAGTTAATTTCTTTTTATTTGACCCAGTTGGGTTAACAAATCATCTGGTCTGTTGCCACCCTCAATAGGAATGGCTTCAGTGTCATTGTAGCCTGTTTTGATATCGAATAAATCATTGCTTTCAATACAAATATTATGGAGAGTACAGCAGGCTATAACGAACTTTGCCATGATTTCGACATTTATAAAATCTCACCGCATTAACTGACGAAAGGGGGATTTTAGCACTCCGAATGGGTTTTATATTTTTACCCGTGTTTGCCAAAATTTCAAATTGAATAATTTTTCCGCCTCAGTCAAATTTCCATAGTCGCGGAATGGAGTTAATAAGTACTCGCGCAGGGGATACGTTGCGTCACCCAGCAAATAATATTTTGGTGCACATGCATTCGCGAGTTCATTTCCAATGAATGATAACTTTAATACTCTCGAGTCGTGAATTTTGCTGGGAATGCCTGTGTACACATCCACGAACCGGCATCGCTCCCTAGCCGAAATATAGCTGACTTTTATATAACCCAAGACATTTGGAAATCCTGATATCTTAAAATTGCAAACAACATTTATATTTAAAAACAGAACCCAAATGAAATACAATAATTTAATGTTTATTATTGTTTATTTTTTCGCGTACGTACCATAAAATGGAAAACATTTGTGTTTTTGCTGTGGATCGCAGTCTACCGCATCTGTATATCCTTTCACTGTACTAGATGCTTGTTGCATATCTTGCCACAAGATAATCCACGCTTTCCCAACCAATCTGGAAGTTTTTCTTGAACTGTAAATTAAACGTATTTATTTCGACTCAAAATTCTGTATAGAAAACACCATGTTTACCTCCGAATCAGAGTAAGAATCTACCACATCCTCCACAAAATTCTTTACTCTATGATGGAAGCTCCTTTCCTGTAGCAACATTACTGCTTCATCTTCAGTAGATGAAGATGAATCCAGTAAGTTGTTTAGAAATTGACTTGCTGCAATAATTACACTCTCTTCGTTAGCTTGCATTATAACATTTCAAATATTTACATTTTTTTTATTCCACGAAAAATCACAAAAGATTGATTGAGAATTTACTAATCCTCGCTTAGAAGGCAACATTTCTGAGAAAAGAACACAACACCCGATGAAAAGGCTACTTGCATTTAAAAAAAGATAATGAAATTTTGACAGCCCTGCAAAGGGTAAAAAAAGTGTAACATTTCATTGAGAAAAGAAAACGCTATAAGATTGAATATATAGATTTCGGCAGTAGGTGGCCTCAAGAAGATGACATTAAAGGCCGCAGAGCATTACCTGTTTTCGATCATTGCTGATCTTTCATGGAGAAAATAAAGTTTTTTAATTGATGAATGAAGATTTTTACTACACATTGAGACACATCTCTAGGATTTCAAGAACCAAGCATATAGGCCGAAAGCGTGTTTGAAATTATGATGAAGTGCAAATCGAATGTTCCCGTTTTTAGGATATTGTACTCGAATGTTTCAACTTTTTGTGACACTTCATCATCATCTGAAGTCCAATATCAACGAAATATAGTCCAAGTCAACATATAACGTCCGTCTGAACATTTCAATGCTATAAAAACTGATATAAATTGTATTTCTTGGTCAAATGACATGAAAAAACGTGATATTTCGGAAATGGTTGAACATTTCTTATTACTTTCTCCAGACAAGCTGAAGCCAAAAATATATGCGAAAAGCCGTCTGAGGATTGTATTCACGAATGTTCACTCCTTTAGGGATTTTATTGATATTGCGTGTCTAACGAGCACTCCCAACAGTTTTAAAATATCAGAAATTTCTAAAGTCCCCTTTTTCCCGGCACTATTTAATAATCAAATATTTCCATTGAATTATAATTTTAAAGGTCACACTTGATGTCATTAACCCTCTTTGTGTGAAAAAATGCTTACCTTACGTAAACGCGCAATACAATTGAACAAATGCAGACAAACCTAAACCCCTGGTAGGTTGGACTTTGTGGTCACACCATTAAAGGTGATGTAATTATAGATGTACTCGCTTATATATTTTTATTGTATTCATACAATGAAACTCTTCGTTTGTGCAAGAAAGAGAACAAGAAGGTGTATAGAAGAAATTAACATGTCGAAAATAAGAAAGGAAGCCAGTCATTCAGTCAGTCAGTCACGCTGTCTTCGATGTTGAAAATTATTGAACAACCCTTCAGCGAACAAATTACATGTACGCCTATTAGTACGTAACATATCTAGATGTTGTAAGGAAGGCAGTAATGTTAAGGATATGCTTTGCTTCTCTATGCTATGATATGTGTGTATGTAATTACAAGCGACGACAACTCAGAAAACTACCTTTCAAGAACTTTCAGTAGTTTAATAAAAGAGGGGCGTTTAAAAGTGGAAATGTCATCATTGAGAATGCAAGCTACTGGTATCTGCAATCCTATATATGTATCTACATAAATTTTCGGTAAGACAAACAACAATTCATTCTCTCTCTCTCTTTATGTGTTTATATGAGCGATTACGAAGGATATGCATTGTAAAGGATATAGTAGTATATAATCGTATACTTATATTTAAGCTTTTTACCAACTACGTATTGTACAAATTTAATCTGTAATCTTGAGACAATTGCGGCATTTTCGACTCTCTATTTATACGCATTACATTAGCATAAAATGTTTATTAAGATAACTGTTTTCGTTGTAAATTAGACAAAATGTCTCATTTACTCATGTTGTTTACACTTTTTGTTTGCTTATGTCGTTATTGTTGTTATCCTTTAAGCGTATTAGAGTGCCAAGAAAAATGTTGTAGAAAAGTCGACGTAAGGAAGGATGTAATCGACTGCTTCAAAGACATTATGCGTTGAGTCTAATGATGTCTTAATGATAACCAATGTCACATATGAGAATGTTGGTTGGTTAGATTATTGGTATTTAATATTTTGACTTTAAAATTCGTTTCATTTGAAGTTAAGGCGCTTAAAAATAAAAACAGAAGTTAATTCTTTTCATTTAGGCAAATAAATTAAATAAGTTGCTTTAGGTTTTTACGTCTATTAAGCTTTATACGAGAATAGCCATCTTGTATTAAATATGGTGTCTTTGAGAGTGGATATATGACTTACGAATAATGGAGTAATGGCCATGTCTGGAACTTGTAATTATTAATTCCACCTTGTGTGTGAAATTGTCCCGATTTAATAATTTGAAATTCGGTTAAAGGTTTTTATTGATTCCGAATGAATACGTGATAAAAAAAAATAAAAAAATAATAAATATCTGGCACTTAAAGCCCCGAAGGGCTCTTTGGCCGAGCTTCTCTTCCATTATTGTTGTTCGTGTTAAATTTTGTACAGTATTAGAAGGGACCTACTTATTTTAGCAGGATTGAACCCAAGATCTACAGATCTGACGGCCAACTCACTAACCACTGAGCCACGGCACCAACCCATGAATATGTGATAGTACTTATTAAATTATAATACAATAATATAGTACATTTACCACCTTTACAACATTATACAAGCATTTGCGTGTAAAAGAGTCCGCAATCAATATAAGAAATGCTCTCTCTTTTTCCTTCGTTTATCATATCTATTCATTGTGTACATCATTTTTATTTGAGAATACATATTAGTAGTGATATCACACTATTGGAATTTGATGCTTGAATAACAGCGTTTGGATGATGATTCTTCCCATCGAATTTTCTTCAGCGATGAGTCTCATTACTCGTCTCGGCGATATGAATTGGCCACCAAAATTTTGATATTTATCACCGTTGAACTTTTTTTGTGGGATCGAGTTTATGCGAATAAACCTGAAGCTCTTGCCGCTTTGAAAATAAAAATCCATCAATTTATGACCGAGATATTGCCCGATATGTGCCGGAAAGTCATAGAAAACAAGGACCAAGTGCTGTAAGGGGTTCCGTGGAGGCCATTTCAATGATGTTATATTTAACACATAATGGCAAGGTATAAACATTATATTGAAATAAAAATAATAATAAAAGCAGAAGTGTGTTGTATTTACGTTTAATTGCGGAACTAAAAAATGGAGATCTCAGTAGTCGTATGTACCGTGTTTTATCGTATACATTAGTTAAAATAATGTAATGGTATTTATCTGTTGGTAAAAAAAATCGTAGCAGACAATTTTTAATGAAATTGCATAATAATTGCGACAGTTACAGCCATCCACACAAAGAGATAGAAGAACTTGTTAAGTGCAGGCTATAATAACAGCGTAGTAGATCTGTTTATTAAGTTTAAGATTATTTCTTTTTTAGGTACTGTAAATTGGGGTGAGCTCGTCTTAAAATATGTACTTCTAGTGAAAGATTCGTTTGCAGAAAATATGCAAATATTCCATATTATTGCATGCAATGATTAAAGGTTCTCCTATCGTTTTTCTCCTAAGCAGAAATGATTCGTAGGATTTCTAGCATTGGAGCATTCTCCGCGTTTATTGTTGGTTTGGTGGAAAAAGTGCCTGCAAATTTTAAAAAGAAATATTTCAATAAAACAACAGAGTTAAATGTATGATAATTATGGCCCACCTAGATGGTAGAAGATGTAGACGACAGTTCAAGGGCTCTTTTAAGAATTTCAAGAGTAGCATTTAAGAAGTTTGAATAAAGTTGCATTTATAAAAATACTCGCCTTACAATAGGTTCCCGAATAATTTCTATATTTAATCATGATAAATCTTAAGGAAGCAATTAAAAATAAGTGCTTCAAAATTTGTTTATATAAATCCATTACAAAAATAATGTAACCCAAGAAAAGACTTTTTTGTACCCCAAAAAAGGAATGGGATAACAATTTTGCTATCTAACACAACAAAAACAAAAACGGCAGTAGAAAACTCTTCATACATTTTAAAATGTCAAATTTTTTTCTGCATTAGCTAGGTTTTCTCATCTCATCACACCATTGTGAAATGGTCACCCTGTCATTCTTAAAATGTAATTTGTTGTATAATTTTTCCCCTCTCTCTCTCTTCCTTTAGTATTTATGTACCTATTATTTTTCTACATACGAAAATATCCTTCGATGTATGTATGCACATATAATTCATCGTTGCTATTTCCGTTTCCGTTGAATAGTAAGTAGATGATGAAAAGATGAAGCAGAAACACTGAATGAGTGAAGTGGAAATATCTGTCATTAGCATTGATTAATTCGTCGCATGATTTACATATAAAAACAATCAATCACTATGTTGTGCGTATGTACGATATAAATGCATCACCAACACCATCATCATCATCATCACAATCAACGACACCATTAGGAGTATTAAGCTAAACATCAGCATGCAATAGTACACACACTTATTCAGTTACAAACGCATCTTTTCTCACATTTATTTCTTTTCATATTGTTATTCTTTCGGAATTTGGAATTTGCCTGCTATAAAGTGTTAAACCTTAAAGTTGCATACTTGAATTGTGTGAATTTTTCTTCATTTTCTTCAATTTTTCATCCTCTCATTTCTATTTCGCAGCAATGCTGAGAGATCTTTATGGTCTTATCATTATGTCGCATCTTTTCTTCAAATGTAAGTATTGTTTGGAGTCATCATCATCATCATTAGCATCAGTAACATCATCCAACAACAACAACAATAACATCATTGTCATCATCAGTAACATTATCACCAGTCGCTAAATGGACTCAACACAACAACGACAACACACATGTACAACTCCCATGTATGTATGTATTTGTAGGTACACTAGTATACAATCATCTGGTGAAGTGAGCATCATTAACGGTTTGTGGCCAATTGTTGTTATTGTTGTTGTTAAGACGTTGTACTCAAATATTACAAATGATGTGAAATGGACATGATGAAAACGATGGAAGGACATTCGGTGAAATTAGCTGTAGCATGAGCAGGATCTGGATACGGTGAAGCAAATTTAAAAATATTTGGAGAGATTTAAGCACCAGCCCAGATAATTGGTGAAGCTTCACGTAAATACAAATGTAGATATATATACTGTATATGAGTCCAGAGCATATGCTAGAAGCTAGACCAAATTAGCTAGAGCTATTGGATGAAAACCACGACTACCAACAGTACAAAAATATGTGTGTCTGTATATTTGTCATATTGGTGAATATCTAAGCTTCATTTAAATTTTTTATGTTTATTTTAAAGTTTTGAGAAATCTTTATTATAAAAGTTGCTCTATAAATTTATTAGGTAAATTTATTAAATTACCAGTATTATATTAAAGCCTCGTAATTAACATCTAAATCTTTGTAATTCATCACTCCACCAAAACAGCACAAAACAAAAAACCTTTAGCAAAACATTCCAATGCTCCACTGTGAAAATCTATGAAAAATGTAATAAAACAATCTACGCTCAGCATAAATTAGCTCAGCAACTCATTTGAACTCACCCTCATCGAAGAGCTGGAATAAAGTAGTAGTGTAGTAGTGTAGCAGTTACAAAAATAACTACAAATATATATATATATGTATGTAGATGATATATATATAATTAAGAACATCAACGTTAAGTATCCAGAAAAAGAAACTAATGATACGACGACCATAAGACAAAGCCAATTGTTTTTGACCAGCCAGACTATATCGTATGACACGCGTGCCATAACCTTAAACATAGTGGTGGGACATACAACTCAATTCACATTTCCTCAAACCAACATTCTACGCAACTTTAATTTTCATGTGTAAAATGCTTGTGCTTTAATTTTTCACCCCCTCCATAGGGGTCCTCAATGTACCTTCACACTGATAGGACTTGCTTAAAATGCGAGACATTCATTTTTTGGGCGTATTGTTTCGAATTATTTGTGTGTCCTTGTACTCCTTGTTTTGCAAGTGTGTAAGTAAATATATGCAAGGACAACAACCTTGGCATATAATCACGTGGATACTAATTTTCAATTGAATAAAACTGATGGTGGGGATGATCCATAAATGTTGTTTTTGTTTTTCTCTGTACCGAAGACGATGTTTCTGTAATGTTTCAATTAATTTATTTGTCGTGTGTTCATTGTCATAAAATATATTGTCGTTGTTGTTGTTGCTTTTGACAGCAGCTGAGTCTTTTCGTACATCAATATCCGTGCATCATGGAGAGACAGGGAGAGCTACATGAGAGAGAGAGAGAGAGTGAGAGTGTAATGCTAACTTTTGTGACCTTTTGTATTCAGTAGGAAACCACTTTATTACGTGAAAACATAAATGTTAATGATTTTTACCGCAACATTTTGGTCTCTTGTGGGGATTTCATTTTTCAAACATGTTCCTTTACTATTTCATTAGATATTTTGAGAAGTTTTTTTAAATTTGCATATAAGGTATGTGAGTAAAGGTATTTTTTTTTAAAGTTGTATTTAGGCAATTAAATTGGATGAGAGCTATGTCGTGCATTGAGTACAAGATGAGACAAAATTGGATGTATTTGCGAGATTTCTAGAAACAAATTTTCAAAGCTTTTGCACATTTCATCGTTATATGAAGATAAATCTCCATATAGTCTTTGAATGAAATGTAACACATGTTAAAATAAAAAGTCCATATGAACATTTCAATGCTATAAAACCTCATATTACTTGAAATTTGTTTTTTGGCCAATGTCACAAGATTCATATTTCGAAAAAATCTACCTATCTATCTATCTACAAAAATCTAGAATTCCTACTTAGATAACATCTTGGCATTTAGCGAAGCTGAAGAACATACCACCAGAAATGCGGGTTCCATAAAACTTAATAAATCTGTTACAGTCTGCTTATCAGGTTAACCTACCTCCAGATGTGTCCTTTATAGAGTGAATCTGTCTAAAAGAGGAAGGTGCAGAAGGGGAAAACCCAACCTGTGGTGGAAATATCAAGCACTGGAGAACTTGGCACATATGTAATTTCAAGTGCCTAGCAAAAATCAGAGATAGCTGGCGAAGCTAAATACGTTCAGCATAAATCGATTTTTGGTTGTTATGGTCATATGTATAAGTCAGTAAGTAAGAATCTGCACGGTTTTTCAGCTTGAGCAAAGGATGTACTAGCGTTAATTAGGACAGCAGCCACTCTTGTGCCTTACTAGGGTTCTTAGCAAAAGCCATTTTTTTTTACTTAATTGTTGTGCCCTATTTTTGTATCATCCAATAAAAACAAGCAACGAATTGCTTCGAACTGATTTCAGCGTGATCGGCTTTTTGCTAAAATTTGTTGATTTTAAAAGATCCATGCTGTCCAGTGCGCCTTACCTTCGGGTTCATGGGTTCATAACACAAGCACCCGAAAAGACAAAAAGTTATTTTAGTCTACAAGACAATATTAACAATCTCATACGTATCGTACTCATGGCTACTGAATTCGAATCCGGGGTGGAATTAGTATATTTTTTGACAAATATTAGGGAACAAAAATTCATACATTTTTCCACTCTAGGGACGATTCCTGGGTATTTGTAGAATATTTTAGGTGTAGACATACTAATGAGTGAAACTAGGAAGGAAGTACGTAAGTTCATAGTAATTTTTGGGCAGGAAAAGTGAGTTGGGATCGGGAAGCCTCTCTAAGGGATGAATATAGGGTTAATCAGGATCGAAAAAAATGTGTGAGGAGGAAAAATTAAATTCAATTAACATTTTTCTCAAATTTTCATAATTTTTCTGATATTAGCGACGAAATGCGACCTTACCGATTTAAGTTCGAAATTAGATGAAATTTCTATCTCAACGACGATTGTTTAACCAGTATAATTATTTACTATTGTTTGTCAATCTTAGTTCTAATCTATTTCCATCGTACCTCTTTGGACACCCCGTTTTCTCCCTATTCATCCTTGTTTACAAATTTTTTGTTTTTGTACCATTTCCACGTGGCATCGATTATAACAATATTATTAGTATTGTATAATCGTTAATGAAGTCATAACAGGAATATTTTTGTATTCATTTATGTTGATGTTTCAATGAAACGATCACAAATAATAATTGTAATTTATCGAAATGTCAAAATATTTATTTATGATAAATATTCAACATTCGCTACAACTTGCCATCATCATCGAAGGGGAAACAACAATATCAATAGTGCCAATTGAAAAGGTGAAATATAAAAATTTATTATGCATAAATGAAATGCTCATTACTTATGTACATATGTACTGTACATTAATGTGGCAACAGTTGTTTACTTAGATATCATACATACACCTGCAATTGCTCTGTAATATAATGGTGATGATGATGATGAATAGGAAGGGTTTATATCTGAGGAGGGTAGATTATTATTTTTTATTGATTTTGAATTCATTATTGTTCTTAGAATGTAAGTGAAGTGTATATATGTGTTAGTGAGGTTAATTTAAAATGAATTTAAATAATGATTTGCTGTTGACAGCAACAGCAACACCAAAGCTCTTGTTGTAAATGAATTATAGGCGTGGCATTTGTAACATCAAAGAAAATAATTTTTCATTGCTGTAGCTAAACTTGTATATATCGTATTTCACCAAATATGTGAAAATACTTAAGTATTATTTTGTCTTCATCTTAATGATCTATCTATCCGTTTCACTGTCTGTCTATTTGTCTGTCAGCAAAAGCTTTAATACTCTTTCATTTCGTATTGCTTTACTATTCATTTCGTCATACTTGTATGTGTGTGTCTTCATCAATCACGCGCCAAAATGACAAACAATTCATTTGAGCGAATGACTGAGTATGGTATGAAGTTTTGCTGACATTGCCGAGTTGAGCAAATTAGCGTACTTCGTTATACGATGACAGAGGAGGGAGGCAAAGTAAGGTTTCTTTTATGGAATTTAGTTTAGATCATATTAAAGATTTTCTATATTACTGTTTATTTAAAATTATGTGCAGAATTATGTGATGCCCGGGTACTTACAGGGCTGCTTGTCGATTTTCACCAGTTTTTGAGCTCATTTTTTATAGTAGAGGTCGAAATAATAAGTAAGCGTGTTTCGAGAAAATATGGGGGTGAGAAAACTAATTGGGTGGGAGTTCTGATCAACCCCCAACGGTGAGTCTTACTTACGTTTTATCCCGCTAGAGTTGATTCCTTGAGGTCTAAGGGATTATTTATCGATATTCAGGTGTTTTGAACCTCATTTTTTATGGGAGGTTAGGAACGTTCCCAAAAAACTATTTATCAATATTTTATGCCTCCATGAGTGCCCTGGAAGTGCTGAGAGCATATTTGAAACAAAAAAAAAAATGCAACTTTTGTATGGGAACCTCCCTGAGGGATGGTTACAGGGCTAAGTATATTTTCTATATTTTTTTGTGAGCTTAGATTTCGATAAGACGTCCAATAACCCCACCCAACACCTACATTTTTGTGACTCACACATTTATTTACGCAACCTTACAAATTTGGGGCCATCATCTAATCCCATTATTGACGATCTTCATATAACTTTAGGCCATATGAAATATAAATAGATAGAGATAGATCATATTGCTCACGATATATAGTATACGTATACCTTTTAAGTAGTATGAGCATTAAAATATTGAAAACTAAATAATTAAATATTAATCTTGTCTATACTTTCGTAGTCATCGTAAATTTTTGTGTCCTTCACTTTTCCAGCACCTTCATCTTAAGAAAACTCCTTGCTTATTTAGCTTTTGTATATTTCTTTTATTTGTTTTTTTTTTATTTTGATTTTGTTGTTGCTTTGTTTTGGTCAACCACATGAGCTCAATAATAAGCTGCTTTAACTTTTTGTAACTTATTTAAAAATTTATATATACAAGAGCTGCTAACTATGCTCATAATGATAGGAATATTAGAATCAAATAAACACACAAAACAACAACAACAACAACAAAATTGTAAGGCTCACTTGCATGTCAATGGCAGCGGTATCTTCTTGGTGATTTATGAGGCAAATTCTGTGAACACATCATCACACATGCATACTATATAAGCACATATGAACATACATGTGCGGTCTTATACACATATTTTCATACACGAAGACTTTGTTTGACCAAAAGAAATCTTATTATTGACAAAACTTTGCGTTTGATTTGTAACTAAAGTAGAATAGAAATCAAAGTGTTTGCATACCCATGAGGAATTGATGATAGTATTTTCGGCAAGGTCTGGAAGAGTAATTTCTGTGGATCTTATTATACGAATATTATTTGAAGGACGTCAGTGAATTTTGGAACTTTTAGTCTGCAATTTTGAAGTAAATTGTATTAAGAGTATTTGAAAATAGACAGCAAGGGAAATACGTACTTTAATTTTAGTGTTTACAACGCTCCAATGCATAGCCATTGCTTTGATCTGAACATTGAGTTGCTGTATTGTACTTAGAAAACCCTGTGAGACATTCATGTGTGGTACGGGGCATCTTATTTTCGTGGTTAACAGGCATCATTTCATATAGTTCCCATACAAATTCACTAATATAATCCACGCATGAAATAGCTATGTCCTCCTTAAAAGGTACTGTGAGACTGCCATACATAGTACCTTTATTTCTTGAGACCTACTTTTACCTAGTGGGTGCTACTGGGACCATTCTATAGAGGTATACTATAGTACAATAAATATAACCTATATGCACGTATTGTTGGTATTATGATAACAGCAAAATACACAAATATGATGCTAGTAAAACATTCAGCATGTTGCTGGTTGAATAAAGAAGATACTGAAGCAGCACGCCAAACACAAAAAAAAAAATCACAGTGTCCGATTTTTAATATTATTTTAGAGTTCTCAGTGCTTCTTATGTTGTTCCAAGTGTATTGCACCAGTTGTTAACTATTTATATCGTAAACAGGGTGTTGCACTCGATTAAATATTCTGTTCGTCAAGATTTCCCAGAGCAATTCCTCAGATCAATTTGATAAAGCAAAAAATTTTTATATGAAAGGGCGATCTATTCCCCTTTTAGCGTGTTCTTTTTCGTGAGAAAAATTGATTTTTTCTTAATTCGAAATTTAAAAATATAAAAAGTGAATATAAAAAAAAAATATTTTATTCAAAAAGCCGCTGACATATGTAATTGCCGTGCTAGTAATTTCCGTAATTGCAGTAGTACAATGCTCCGACATACATCTTGAAAAACGGAAAAATGGGTACATTGGAGGCGGATAATGTTTACCTTTCTTCTTTATTTTTGGCGAACGATTGGCCTTTAGTTCGTGAAATAGGAGAGCGGTCATATTACAGTTCACCATATTAGTTTTGTTATAAATTTTTTTTTTTAGAAAACAAGGACAACGTTTTTAGGCTGAAAAATATCAAGGGATCTAAAAAAAATTATATCTGTCATCATAGGATTTCGAATCCAAAGCGTACTGCCCCGGAGAGTATATCAACAGATATACTTTTAACAAAAAAATTTATATATTTTCGGTCAACAGAGTGTGTTTTGCACGTACCAAATAATTTTTAGACTTGTCTGACAAGAAGCGTTCTACAACAGAACTCATTGCAGTTCGGTACTGGAATAAAATGGCGACTGAAAAAGAAATAACAGTGAACATCATTTGAATATATGCCTCAAGTAAATTTATTGGACCTGTGCCATTCTTTAATATACCAATAACATCTAAAGCTGTGATAGACAGGTTAGAACGAGGAAAATGCTATAGCTTAGGAGCAACCATATAAGATATATACATACTATTAAACTTGTACCCTGTAAATGAATACATATGTAAAAAAAATAAATATGTGGAACTTAAAGCTCCGAAGGGCTCTTTGGCCGAGCTTCTCTTCCATTACTGTTGTGCGTGTAAAATTTTGGACAGTATTAGAAGGGACCTACTTATTTTAGCCGGTTCCGAATGGCAGAACCGTCAGAGAGTCAGAAGAATTGCCAATTGCTTGCCGACAGGTGGGTACCGTTCGAAAGAAAAATCTTTTCGATAATAAATTTGTTATGCTTCAGCCGGGGATTGAACCCACGACCTACAGATCAGAAGGCCAACACACTAATCACTGAGCTACGGTATCCACGTTATGAATACATATGTATGTATACTTATATTCATATAGCTATACTGAGTCGTGCATACAATTGCAAATTTTTCACACGAACTTATCACTCCGTTACATATTTTTTCGTTCTTGTATTATTCCATTTTGATATTTTTTATTTTGAAGTGACCATGTTGTAACTTTTCTTATGAAATCATAGTCTCAAATATGATAGGAAATGTAGGAGTGTAGTATGATGTATGCATGCTTTACTGACAGCTGCTGTTATTTCATTTTCATACTATCCAGCTGGTGTCATCCAATATTTAGTGTGTTGTTTTTATTAATTTTTTTTTTTTTTACTATTGTGGTCACGTTTGATAAGGACGAATGTATGTACGTTATGTTGTGTCTTCCCAATAATAATAATAATTCATAATGTGTTTTATTATAGTGAGTTCTAGTTGTATCACTGTTATCTATTAGAATTAAATTAATAATGAGTATAATCTCTTAAAGAATGTACTAATAAGAAAAATAGAAATTTAATTCATCATCATCTCATGACGACAACTGTCTAAAGTAGCATAACTATCCAATCATATCAAATCAATTTGATAATTGATATAATAATCAGAATTGTGTTCAATAAAATATCAATTCAAATTTGAATTAAAAAAAAAATGATATACTTCCAAAATAATATTCATACCGTTCCTTATAAGCATATTTTTTTATATAGCTGTTTAATAACATACACAGACATTCATACACCTGTGCTTTAACAATATAACGCGTGCTAAACGTGTGTCAATCTAATCACTGTCATCAATATCAATATCAATAGCAAGTCTGTATATAATGTTGGCAGCATTAGTAAGGCAAATCATTTCAAATGAACACAATTGACAGCAGCATGCAACTCCATACAGACAACAATTCTATTTTCAATCTAACGTTATATTAAAATGGTCAGATATGGTCCTTTAAAGTGGATGTAGTGTAGCAGTGTGGCGTGGTTGTTTAAATATATGATTTAAGCCAATAAATTGTGGTTGTTATTGTTGTTGTGTGCGTTGTAAATGGTAATAACCTTAAATGGTCGTCAACAATATAAATATCTATATATCTATCTATCACAATCATTGACGTCACAAGCAATAAATGCCAAATGAAGCATTATCAAAAAGATAGAGCGAGACAAGGAATGGCTAGAGAGATGACAGACAACTGTCATGAGTTGTTACTGTTGTTGTTGTTTATGATTCTCATATGCAACTAAATTCAATATATTATTTGATCTTTAAAATCAAGTTTGGTTTTTAATGGAAACATAAAAATGGCTAATATGGAAATGACAATGAAATGAAACAAAAACTTCAACTGATGAACAGTATTCACACTCGTATCAAATACTTATGCTTAGTGCATTTGTTAATAATAATTTTGGGTTTTTTGCTCTATTTTTTGTATGACCTAGTCCACGTAGTTGCTTCCGTACAACCCATCAACATACTATACATCCGCAACAGCTATTATTGACAGCATAGCACATATAACATAGCACAGATTAACAGGTACACGTATAAAATATAGTAAACGTGGGGGAATAAAAAACTCAGACACATACGTACATACACATAAAGAAAATGGTAATATAATCGATTTTTAATCATTAACACTCAATTGCAGGAAAACTATGCAGAGGATTATACATACATATTTCTCTTCATATTGTGTACATAACAGGGTTGCCAGAAACTTTTGAAGAACAAAAAATTCTAATATTACCAAAGGCATGTGTGTATTGTGTAATGAAGTTCGACTTTGGGAAGTCTTTGGCAAAGAAATTTTACTTTAAAAAAAATCTCCTTACAGTCGGCTGGGGCCGACCAAATTATACCCTGCATATGTAGACATATATATAAAAAGTTTGCTCGTATATCCATCCTTTTCTTCCACTACTTTGTATAGGACCTACATTAAGAAGCAGGTGTACCTCACCAATTTTGGAGGATCAATTCCTGAATATAATACTAAACTACATAGGTTGCAATGGGTTGACCTAGGCGTATTAATTAGTAAGTTATGGGTGTTTTAATGTTTAAGATAAATCCGAGACTTTATACGGAAGATATATAAAAAGTGGGCGTGACGTATCTCTTTCTGGTATATCTAATTAATTTTTCAATATCAATCCACACCTTAAATTTGGTTGTCCTACGCTAAATGGTTTGTAAGTTATGGAGCTTAAAATTTTAGTTTAATTCCCTTGACTTTGTATGGGAGACTCATGAAGGAGTGGGCGTGGCACACTGATTTTCTGCCAGATTTTTGCCGACGACGATATTAATTTAAGTGTCAATTATGGTTATTCTAGACAGAATATTGCCGAAGTTACAGCTGTTTCAATTTAAAATTTGTATGGGGGCTACAATAAACAGTGGGCGTGGTGCGCCCATTTCAAGTGAGTCTAGTTGCTCGTACAATACTATTCCATACCTTAAATCTCGTTGTCCTACGCTAAATGGTTTGTAAGTTATGGAGCTTAAAAGTTTTAGTTTAATTCCCTTGACTTTGTATGGGAGACTCATGAAGAAGTGGGCGTGGCACACTGATTTTTTGTCAGATTTTTGCCGACTACGATATTAATTTAAGTGTCAATTATGGTTATTCTAGACAGAATATTGCCGAAGTTACAGCTGTTTCAATTTAAAATTTGTATGGGGGCTACAATAAACAGTGGGCGTGGTGCGCCCATTTCAAGTGAGTCTAGTTGCTCGTACAATACTATTCCATACCTTAAATCTCGTTGTCCTACGCTAAATGGTTTGTAAGTTATGGAGCTTAAAAGTTTTCGTTTAATTCCCTTGACTTTGTATGGGAGACTCATGAAGAAGTGGGGGTGCCACACTGATTTTCTGCCATATTATTTCTGACTACCGTGTTAATTTAAGTGTCAATTATGGTTATTCTAGACAGAAGATTGTAGAAGTTACAGCTGTTTCAATTTAAAAGAAGTACAGACACTTTGTATGAGAGCTACGCTAAAAAGTAGGCGTGGCTCAACCACTTTTGGCGAGGTTATATAGTAGTATAATATAAGTCTATGTGCCAAATATTGTTGTCCCAAGTTGTATATTATGTGAGTTATAGCAAGTTAAAGATTTTGAAAATTTCGAGGTTAGTCGCTTTGAATGCTTGGTGTGGGCGTGGTTATTGACCGATCATGCCCAATATCAATCCCATCCGTACCCTTGGATCATAGATTACTTGTGCCAAATTTCATCGAAATAGCTCAATATTTACTCAAGTTATCGTGCGAACCAGCCAGGTGACAGACAGACGGACGGACGGACGGACGGACGAAGGGCGGACATCGTTAAATCGAAAATTTAATCGACGCTGATCACGAATATATATCTATGTCTATATCTCCGGAGATTCCTTCAAGTGGACACAAACATCTGACCGAAATGAATATACCATGCATATTGCATTATGCAGGGTATAATAAATCATTCAAAAAAGTCAATTTCCATACATAAATCTTTCGAAAATAGATATAATTTTTACTATAACCTCAAGTTTATATGTACATTTATTAAATAAAAAATTAAATAATGCATGTAAAACAGTTCGATAGTTCGACGGAATGGAAAAAATGGTAACTAGCTGGTAACAATTGGGCACAATTTAAAGGAATAAGGAACAACATAAAAAAAAAATAAGTTGTATTTTAGGGATTAGCCGAATCAGACCACTTATCTGGGTCCCTTTTCGTCCCTCAAATCGTGTGTTAATTATTTATTTGGTTGCAGAATTCTTCTACTTCCTTCCTCATAATAAGACCACGCGTTATTTCAAGCATGTCTTTGTGTATAATTTAGATAATTTTTAGATAATTTTTTCCATTCAGGAGACGAATGATTGCTTCAAAGCAAAGTAGTCATCAAGTCACTTTTGTAGATCTGAAACTTTCAAGAAATGCAGTTCAACCAAATTATACTGCATGGATCCGAATGAGTGCTAACTGCGCAAGGGATTACTTCTGGAGAAAACTAATAGGTCGCATTCTCAAGTAGTTTCCAGTTCATGGAAGAAAAAAATAAATCTTTAGTAGCAAAATCTCTTTTTGAGTGCTTTAGTTATTTTTGGTTTCATCTTGTTCTTTAGAACATTATTTAATTTAAACGGTTAGGAATTTTGATAAAATTTCATACAAAAATTGTAGTTTAATTTAAAATAAAACAGTAATTAAAACATATCAATGCGATAAAGCCTTATATTGTTGAAAAAAAAATATAGAAAGATATCAATTTCAAATAATTTATCAATAAAAAGAACTTTCGGCTTTATCATTGCCAAGTCACTCGTGTGTGTTAGCGAAATTCTGTTTCACTTTTCATAAAAAACGCAGTCCTATATATTTGATCAAAATCATCAACGTAATAATAATATTGTCATTCTGGCAACTCCACACGTTCACTATTCTTTTAAAACGTTAGACGTATTTGAATGACTGAGTATAAAACGGAAATTGAGTGTAATTGAACGCACGAACGCATTAATAATTCGCACCTTTACAACTGACACCGATTCGCATCGTCACTTCGATTGACTATAAGCACACAATTGCGCCCTTTTTAGATTTATTTTAATAATATTTAATTATAAACAGGTACGTACTATGCAATACATATACATGAGTTAGAATAAAACGATTTCATAGAAATTTCCAAATATTTTTCTTTAATATTTTCTTTCTTTTGTTGTTGTGCTTCTTATTGTTGTTGTTGTTCTTTTACGGAAGTACCATCACAATTACCCACATGGCATGTGCTCATCATTGTGCATATTCATATACAATATAAAACTTAGATTCATATATATTTAGTATATTAGTAGATGATAGGAAATGGTATTAGTAAAATCACGTGTTTATTTAATTCTTATTGTGCTCGTGCTTAAATACGTTATTAAAGTAGGTACATAAATATATTAGACTGTGTTTACATTCAACAATGATAGGGATTGCAATTGAGAGGCTTCTAGCTGAACCTGAGAATCTTGGGATTTCAGAAGCTATTATTATGTATTTTGATTGATTATAAGACACTTGAAAATAGAGTTCGTTAATCGAAAGACCACATGGAAAGCTGTTTTTCTAGTTTAAAATAAATCCGTAATGTTATCATCGGGATTTCGGGCTCCCAGAACTGGCATCCCTGTATTAGGTATTGTCTAATTAAAAACGGAAGTTTTCCAGAATATGAGTAAATAAACAATAAAAAACAAAAAAGGAATGGAAAAAAAAAATTAAAAAAGATCATGCAATATGTGTATTAACAAAACTTCAAGTACGTAAGCGTGGAAGTACACACTTTTAAATTACAAACAGAAGAAATGCATATAAGTATGAGTATTCGTATAAGAGATGGTCTTTTACTATATCTTACTTAGTGTTACCGTTTATGAAGACGTTAATGAAATTAACCTAGTTTTAGTAATCGTGCCAAGAAGATGATAAGATCAATAGCCACTTTTTTGCTGATATTGTAGCGCATTGAAAATATTTAGTTTGAGGATTTATGAGATTCATGTTAATTTATATGGGTATGTCATGCATTCTCTTCAACATTCTAATACAAGCATACATAAAAAAAGCCGTCCACCAGAAATATTTGAATTCGATGAAATCAAACTTAAGAAGATAATAAATGTTGAAATATTTATTAAAATATCTGAAATGCCATCTAGTCGAAATGAACTAATTTTTAACGTTCACTGTTCAAAACTGAAGTTTTGAACATAAATTTAAATCACACCATTTCTAGGGTTCCAATAAAGGGATGTAATATATGACCCACCACTATCAATTTTTGAAATCCAATATTTTATACTTGCCCTCTATCTTTACTCGAATACTAAATGAACTTAAAAATTTCTTAAAATCGGCAGTTATCCCCATAAGTTCCTAGCACTAGTCCCTAGCGCGGTGAAATGTGTAACCAATCTCCATTGATTCTTCTGCTCCAACATATCTTCCAAATATATTGCGCTTATCCTCTATCTTCATCAATTTTACTGAACATACTTCCTATCTCCATTCCCAATGTTAAGTTAGGTTAAGTTGAAACGGCTGTTTGCTTGCGCGCACCCAAATGTTCAAAAGTAGGTTCTTTTTGATGCCGCTCCCTAAATAGGTATATATATATATATATATATATATATATATATATATATATATATATACATATATATATATATATATATATATGTATATATATGTATATATATATATATATATATATATATATATATATATATGTATATATATATATATATATATATATATATGTATATATATGTATATATATATATATATATATATATATATGTATATATATGTATATATATATATATATATATATATATATATATATATATATATATATATACATGTTTGACTAGTCCGATGTAGCAAGGCCACAATTCCGCCATCAGCCTCAGGTTTCTCTCTAACCTAAAATAACTTGGTTTCAGCCATCCAAAATCCTTAGAATGCTACTATTTTGGCTTGTCAGTCATTTTACTTTTTTGTGAATTTATCAGAAACACAAAAAATGGAATGTTGAATAGACCAAATTAGTGTGGATTTTGGGTTGCTGAATTTGAATCCGTGATTGGAATCACATCATCACGGTTAGTTTTCTTTATAACCTATAAAAATGAATATTCTCGGCTATTCTTGTTGGTTTTTTGACGTTAGACGTTTGTTTGTTTGATCCACCTTGTATTTATTATTTTCGGTATTGAGGATATTTTATGGTACGGTCGTCGCCCGAATGAGCAATTAAACATGTTTCTGAAAGATAGATAAAGTGACAGAGCTAAGAAGAGTTGATGTCACAAGAGTTCATTTACCCAAAAATAACACGAACGATGGAGAAGTTCCGTAAAGATTTCTTTGGGCATCCTTATTTCAATATGAATTTGTTATATGCCGGATTCAAGTGGAATAATTATTGAATAGAAAAGAATTATTAATGTTAATTATGTTAATTATGATAAATAAATCAAAGACATGTCAAAAATAAAAATGTGATTATATACTCGAATCTTATAAATACATACATACGTTAGAGTGGTCCTTAGTTATAATATTTCGAATTATTTATGACCTTTCTTTTTGTTTAACTCCTCAAAGTCTCACTGCAAAAATTTAATGCAAACCAAAAAGACGTACATACTTGGATCAAAAATCTCCAGCTTAAATATTTGTTTAAATTCAATTTTTACTATATGAAAAAAGATAAATCAATAAGCACATCAAATAAATTCGCGAATCAGTAACTAAAGATCTCTCTAATGTACTTTCTTGCATAAAGTAATGACAAAGATTATAAATAACACAATAATTAACATGATTGCAAGAGAAATAAAAACAACAACGAAAACAAAACAAACTGATTGAAACCCATATTAAAAGTAACGGCAACAATAACGCTGACAAACATACTTAGAGAAGACAATATAAGTATCTATCAGTAGCCAGCTAACATTTCAATTTAACACACTTTTACAGGTGAAAAAAACGGCATGTAAAAAAAAAATTAACAATAATAAAAATAATAGTCATGAGGATAAATTAAATGAAAAAAGGGGAAACCAAAAACAACCAATAAAAACTTATGTATGCGATATTTATAATAAAATGACTGTATGAATGTGTGCATAAGTATCTGTACCCAGCAGTACAGCAGATTTTGATCCGCAACAGTAGCATCACTGCTTCTCTTGGTATCTGTGGCTAGTTCGCGATTTAATTACTGTACGTTCATACTTTACACTGTTTACTTTTCGTAATGTTTGTCATTCGAACCTCCGCATTTGAATCTGGAACTAGTTGCTAGACTAGCAGAACTATTATAATTCCGAACTAACCACCAAAAGCAATTGAAAAATTGACATATTGGATGATATTTTACTTTATGGCATTAGATGTACTCTTGGCTACGAAACTTTTGCAAATGTCAAGCTATGATGCTAAGATTTAGAGGGAATATCAACAACAGATGTATTAACTTAACAAAAAAAAACAGAACTCAAATTGGAATGATGGGATTGCCACACGGTGTTATTCAGGGAACTTTTTAATCAAGGTGGTATATGATCGCGTTTTTACTCATTATACATACAATACAATTATGTACAGTCTTACGATGGTTCATTAGTTTTTCATGGCTCTAATCCTCATTCTTTAATATTAAAAACCTGAAACAATATAATGGCCTACATACCCCCTCAGAAGTATGCGTCAGTAATATGTGTAATTTTATAAGGATTAAAACTCAACTTTGGATAGTTGGGTCTCACTTGCCTAACTTGTAACATACTAACTAACGATATGCTTCTTCTGAGTGTATTTTTTTTAAAGAGTCGTTTTAACATTACACTCTATAAAAAGGCTTTGACTCAACATATTTTCCAAATTTCTTCGTAAATTGATATCAGTCAAAATGCTTACCTTTCTCACATATACAATATAAAATAAAATGTTATATTCAAGGAAAGTCTAAGGAAATGCTTTTGCAATAATTGTTTAAGATAACCAAAGACGGAGTACGAATATAAAATGCATTCAACTGATTTTCGTTTCGAGTAATTCGAATTAGGAATTATACCCAAAAACGGAGTACAACTATAAAATGCATCCAACTAATTAAAAAAAAAGTCGTATGGGAATTAATTTCGAGTAATGGAATTAGAAAGTTCTCAAATAATGCAGGATATGGAATATATTTATACGCCATATCACCTTCATCAAATCTTTTTCTCACATGAATAGTAATATAAACAACAAAAATAAAAAAATAAAAAAAAAAGAGATAAAAACAAATCGGATGGAGTTTTTAATATGCAAGTATTCGTTTAACTGCCTCTCACTGATTTACCTATAACCATGTATGATTTAATTCTAGGGTGTTGAGGTCACACTCCAATTGATTTAATAATTTTGTTTTCGATTGAGCGTAAAAAAAGACAACTACAAAGACAAATACGTCTGCAATATTGAAGCATTTGTTTAACTGCCTCTCACTGGATTCCCTATAACCAGGTATGAAATAGTTCCAAGATATTGAAGTTAAAAATTTCGTTTTCAACTGACTTTCGATGTATTACTTTGAACTAGTTCTATGGTAAGATTCTTGTCAAAAATATACAGTATATCGTGGGTCGCACTTAAATTTGTTGTTGTAACTCTATAACTAGCTAAAAAGGGCAATTGAGTTTCGCATGAACTGAAGGGTAAATAAGTATGTGGGCACAACATGTGTGTACAATATCCGAATAGTACTACCATAATATAGAAATTTGTATGTTTTGCTCATATAAAAATAACAAAGAAAGCAGAGATAACGTAATAAAGGCAACAAAGTAGTGAATAAGTATGACCATACATACTTTTTTCTTCAACTTAGTATGTGCTACTATCGGCCAACTTGTGGACGTGATTTTTAATAAACTGAATTCTTCTTGGCTACCGATCAATCAATAGAATATGTAAATACTTACAGAATAATACTGAATTTTTAAGCATTATTAGATGCAAATATAACAATCTGTTATACATGCGAGTGTTACACTAAAATATATGCCTACATAAAAACCATAATGACGGTTTTTATATAAATTATATAATTTAATTATATATAACAAGAACAAGAATTCATTCATTGTATTGCAAAGAACAACATTGAAAAAAAAAAAACAAAACAAAACATGGAACTGAAAGAAAAACGATACTTTTACAATAAAGGCTATAAAAAATTGTCTTCTCTGATTTTTTTTTTTATAATGTCAAGAATGTCAAACACGTGATTTGAATTGCATACCATAACACTATGAAGATATAAGTATGAATATGTATGTAAACACAATCAATCACCACCATTAACAATGCCCAAACTAAACCACCCACTCATCCGCCTTTTTGAATGTTAGCTCTTTTCCTCGTTATTAGTATACTGTAATGAGTTAAAATTTCCACTCAGTGGTTGAGTATAAGTAGGAAAGAGTATTTTGTAATGAGTAAATGTATTATGCTTTAACGATTCCTGTATATATAAATTTAAAATTGCTTAGATTTAGACAAGCAAACATTTAGACTTTCAATAAGAGAAATACCTTTTTATAAACTTATGCCATGTTCTTGCCAAAGGTGTCCAGTCTCAAAGAAAATAAGTGAGATTTATGGGTGGTGTATTGTAGAATTTTGGGTATCATTTCTATTCAATAATTTTGGTGGTTTTTATTATAAGATTGACGACGCAACAATGGTTACAAATTGCGCTATTTTATTCAGAAATTTGTTGTTCTGTTTGTGCTTGATTTTGTTGCCGAAATAATTATTATACTCCAGAATAGCGAATGAATTAATGTCGAAATGCCAATTTTTGCAAAATTTCATTTCAACAGTGACACAAAAATTTTTGCATTATTAAAAAAGTTTTTTTTTAAAGTGCTTGAGTGGCGATTATTAAATTATGGTTAAATATGTTCAGACTCTACCGTGTTCCCATAGGATCATTTCTCCAAGTAATTGAATGGTGACGCAACAAACAATTCCGCCAATGGAAGAGGTTGCCCTTATACCCCAAACAAATGAATGATTACGCTAGTGTTTCAGCACATAACAAAGACGAGGTCAAAACAATCATATTGAGGTTGAAGAACAATAAAGTTGGAGGAACTGATTGCCAGCCTTCCCAGTTTTTGAAGACTAAGACCGATGAGTTTCGATGGCCGATGGCTCCATTGCGTACACCAGCTCATAAACAAAATGTGGAAAGGAGACCGCAAAATATGTGACAACTTTCTCAGCATCGCACACTTGGTCCTTATCGGATGTACCGTGTAAAAAGGATTTTCACCCTACGCCAAGTTATGACTAAGGTTCAAGAAGAAAACAGATAACGATTGTCGTGGGGTAATACTTCAGTGGTTTCCCGTTGCCTTCTGAAGCGTTTGCAGTTTTCCTTCTTAAAATTCAGCCGTCCTAAACATAGGAGCAGACGCTGTCGGCAGCCGCCAATCGTTTGGAACAGTCGCTGCCAGTTGTTTTGGTTCTTTTTGGTTCGCCCCAGGTATCTGATTTCCCTGGTACCTGCCATATCTGGCGGGCTTTCCCCTATCCGCCACCTGGGGAGGCGCCCGATGGGGGAAGAACCAAAACCCCACACGGGAAAATAGATACACACAACTGAATTGTCAATTAAAAAAGCTACCATGGAACGGCTTCTAAAAGAACTCTGTGACAAAGCTCAGAATAATTATTGTCACAATGGTTTTGCCATTCGGAATCGGCTAAAATAAGTAGGTCCCTTCTAATGCTGTCTGAAATTTAGCACGCACACTGGTAGAGAAGAAAGGAAGGCATTGGAGTACGATACAGAAAATGAACACTTTCGCTGCAAGAACCAAGTATTGGGGAATTTGTTAGAGCTTGGGATTTCTAATTGGCACCAGCAAGAGAAGTATAAATATGTTCGCCGAGAGCATTTTACATTAAGCCAAAATCGATTAAATTAATTGTGATCGTGAAATAAGTAAGTAAATGATGGATTAAACCGAAAATATTGATAGCCAAATTCTAATAATAAACATACAAGTCGGTTATTATGGCCACCACCTATCTAAGAGGACATACTTAGCCCGTCAAGATACCGGTGATTTCTTCTACGATTCGTAAGTTAGCGATACCCTTAATAACAATATAGAGTTAATCCACTCAATCGTTTTAAAATATATTAAGCACTCATAAAGACCGTGAAATTTGCTGCGTTTGTTGCTTAGTGTATTTCTAGCATCAATGGCATTTTATAGAGCAATTCACACATTCGAGTCTTCTTCAAACACTTCATGCCCATACATACATAAATACATGAATCCACTCATATCAAATGAGCTCACCTGTTAACTAAACATACGCTCTCTTTGTGCACTATACGCTACATATGAGTATGCTACCATTGTTTTATTGTTGCTTTATGCTCAACGTATATTGTCTCTTTTTTCCTAACGTATTTTTCTCAAAAGCCAGTATATATAGACTCTCTCTTTTTCACTCTTCAATTTCTCACTTAGTACTCGTACATAAACTTGCAAACACTTGCGAGCACACATACTTGTATGAATGAATACTCGTTTTGAATATGCAACCCGTTCGTGTCTTAACCAATAACAAAAAAGCTACTACTACTAGGTAGTTTTTTGTTTGTTTGTTATTAATATCGGATTGTTGTTGTTGTTGTTGTTATTTTAGGTAATAAAAGCCAGAGCAGCAAGCAATAGTAGTGACAGCATCAACAGCAGTAGCAGCAATAAAAAATAGGCGGAGTGCTTGCTGCTTATAGCGTTTGCGCATATTTTATTGTTATTGGGTTATTGTTGTTATTGTTATTATTATTATTGGATTTGTGTAGGTAAGTGTGTGTGTGTGTGTGTGTGGTTTTTAGGTGCCTGTCTGTCAGGCAGCTTGCATGGCCTTCTAATTGTCTGCCTATTTTGTTTGCCACCAACCACACTCTATCTCATTGGAGTCGTTTCTGTGCACGCCATGCTTAGGGTCGTTGTTAAATTTAGATTGTTGGATCAGTTGGTTGAATACTTACTACATATACCTATATATTTTTACTGTTTTTAATTGCTGTCGCTGTTGCTTCTACTACTAGTAGCATTTGGCGTTATTGTTTGCCGTCGCGCCCTTAACATGAATACAATAAGTGCGGTTTTTGGGAAAATTACCTTTGTTGCTGCCGTTGCATGCATACGACTATGATATACCCATATTTTTTGTGTGGCATGCTATTGACTGATAGTTGTGCGGTTTTGCAGTTTAGGTTTTAAATCAATGTTATTTGCATTATTTGCAAAATTTGTTCGAGTTAGCCAATTTGGTTTTTGCTGATAAGTGTCCGAATAAAAAAGTTGTGTGGTTTTTAATATTAAAATGAGTTGAACCAATCACGAGAATATATCCAATGAAAAAATATTATGATAATCTTGTGAGATGAGATGATTTTTTCTCACATGAAATCGAAAATAATTGAAAACAATTATTTGATCATTTTTGGTTACCCTAAATTTGCATTTTATGGGTAAAAAATAGAATACAATAATATATTCCCATGCCACGTGGAATTATCGGAAGACTGGTCATTCCTCCCCAAATTGTTATACTATAAAGTCATTTGTAATGGTCGCTTTGCACCCGACTTTATTGATTTTTGAAGAGTGTCATGAACTAGATTTAACAAAATCTTAACTTAACTTATTTAACTTTGTTAATTTTATTTGTTCATCAAAATATTAATCCAAACAAAATTTGAAGTAATTCTGTTCATAGAAAAAAATAGTTTATATATGAAATTCATTTTTTTTTTAAATAATCAACAAAGTTGTATAAAAATGGTTTTCTTTTCAATGTATCATTTTGAATTTCGCAAATAATACCAGAAAATTATTACTCCATTCAAAATGTTAAGTCATTGTGGTTATAAGTAAATATGGTCCCGATACAAATTACTCGTATTAATACATTTCTCTCTTCATGTTGTCGAAGATATCGTCATTATCAACGTTTTAATAATTTTGTTATTATAATAATAATAAAATATTTTGGTGAACGAATGCCACTATAACTCCCATACAAATCCAACGGTAGTGACACCATCTACTGGTAGTTATGTGCGATCTTCACTGATGCACTGGTAACATTTTACGAATAGAAGCAAAGTAAATGCGTCTGAAGTGAGATTATATTTGTAATGCCTTTACAAAAACGTTAATCGAACAAAGAGCAAATGCTTAGCTTTGTTTTAAACTTGGTAAAAAAATTGCCGAAATATTTCCATTCACGAAATAAGTTTAAGCCAATGATTATTTCACGAGTGGCAGATCTAAGGAGTGGACATAGATGAAGGGCAACATGTTGGTTATCTGAAAATCAACCATGATCACAGTAGAGTCCATCAAAATTCTAAGAACATTGTTCACAAAGAGTTTATTCCACCGAGCCATACAGTTAATAAGCCATTCAACAAGCTTGAACTGTTATTCCGGTCGAAGATCCAAAAACTTTTATTTATCATGCTCTTAGGCTATAGAGATCGTTACATAGAGTGGAAATAATCTGTGTTTTAAATGGAAGAAATCAGTTTTGACAAAAAAACATTTTTTTGGAGTTCGCATTTTATTAATATTCTGTTAATTTTGCTATGCATCTTGTATACATCTACATATGAGACTATCGATTAATTTTAAAGAATATCTCGTTATTTAAATAACAAAATGCATGAGGATATTATTCAAAGTATAAGCCATAGTTAGCTATGATTTTTTTCCATCTTTCTAGTAGCATATGGATTCCGTCCCAAAAGAACTGCTCATTTTTTCAGGCCAAAAAGGAATCAAGTCAATTTCGGATATCCTGTACTGAAGTGAAGCATATTCCAGTAAGGGCATTCTGCATCAATAGAAAGAAATAGTATTCAGACGGGGCAATGTCTGGGCTATAAGATGGGTGAGGTAAAACGTCTGATCCGATTACAACAGCTCATAACATACCACTCCCCTCCATTCGATGTGAATATTATGTTTTGCCGTTGATTTCAGTGGTTGGGCGTGCTTCATATATGAATCCATTTATCGACAACAGTAACTATCCGATACAAAAGCGACTTTTTATTGTATTGCTCGAGCAACATTTCTGACATACAAAATTGCCTTCCAACGTCTCTTAGTTTCAGTTGATATCGCACCCAAATTCTTTGCTTTTGAAAGAATTCTGCTGGTTGATTGACTCACTTCCGAGGATTCTACGAGATCTTTTTGCGTTAGACAACAATCTTGGTCGAGTAATGCTTCCAATTCTTCATCTACAAACTTTCTTGGCTGACCAGGCCTCTCCGTATTTTCTGAACTGATAAGATCTTATTCCAACTATCTAGCTTCAAATCTTGTATCACTACCACAAATATTCACAAGACTGAAAAGAAAAACGCCACTCGATCTTTGTACACCCTAAAATTGAAATGAGAACCATCTAGCGATGTTTCAAAGGGAACTCACGCAGCACGACTTTCTTGTTATATAAATATTGTTATTATTAAAAATTTGTAAAATATCTTTTAGTTATAGATAGAATACAATTATATATTTAATAATTAACAACAACAAACAATTATAGACAAAAAAAAAAATAGAAATAAAAATGGTGGCGGTCGATGCATAAGAACACAAACAACGCCATCTTTCGTAAATCCTTTAAAATTAGTCGATAGTCCATAACAAATGAATATCATATAGTGCTACCTATATTATATTTTCGATTCATTTTTCCACAGGTTTCGCCCTTCATATCAGTCGTTCACTGCACAATTTGATTAATTACATTTATTGTAATATTTTAAATTCAACTATCAAAGCAAAGCTATGGCTCAACTATGTGCTTTGATACTTAATTTTAAAATTAACAGTCCAAAACGTGAAGTAATAGAATTCTACGGAACTCTACGCAGCTGCAGAAAATGATCTAAACTTCCTGAAAATAATTGTTTCCAATACGATCCCGAAACCAAGAGTCAAAGTGCTGAATGGAAATCAAAAACTCACCACAAGCCAAAAAAAATCGAAAAGTTCCATCAAAAATCAATACAAAACAATAGCAAAGTAATTATCCACAAAGAATGTGTTCCAACTGGTCAAACAGTTACTTTCGCATGTTACCTCGAAGTTTTGAAGCGTTTGATGTCCAGAATCCGTCATGTTCGACCAGAATACCGCGATCCAAAAACTTGGCTTCTGTTCACCGAGTCACACAGCACCCATTGTTCGTCAATTTTTGCTCGGAATTAGGTCTGTGTGTTGAATCAACCGCCGTATTCACCTGATTTGGCAGCGTGCGAATTCTTTTTGTTCTCAAAACTGAAATTGAAATTTAAAGGATGCTTTTTTGATGACATTCACACCATACAACGGGCTTCGATGAGGGCACTGGAGGCAATTCCGAAAAATGAGCTGGAACACGCGTTTGAATCACTATAAAATCGATGTAACAAGTATATTGAATCAGGAGGAGAATATTTCGAATAAATATACTGAAAAATTAGCAGATTTTGTGTTTTAATTGTGTTTTCTAGAGGTAGTCTTAATACATAATTGTCGCACCTTGTATATTATCAACCATTTATTGCTCAAATCGACTTTTCGATAATTCACATAAGTCATATTGTTATAATGATAACAAATTTTCTAATGGTTTCATAAATATTATTTTTGACTTCCATACAAAAGCAATATAAGCCCACATTATGGCGATTCGCAAGGTTTCATAATACGTCTTATTTTCATAATCTAATAATAGCTTACATTAGTCTCTAACATATTGTTGTTGACTTCCATACAAAAGCGACTTGGTACAATACAACCCTGCATGCTATGTTTATGGCTTGCTGTAACTGTTGCGTCTCGAGTGGTTTTGCATGTATCATATTTTCGTTCAAGCTAAATTGATCACATATGATTTGATGAGGCCTTGTGAATCACCTATTTGTAATTTATGTATTTGCATTAAATATTATACAGAGGTAATGAAATGTTTAGACAAAATATTATTCAAATTACAGTAGCAAATGCAAAAATGATAGAAATAATAGCTATACATGAAAGTAAAAAGGCAAAATGTAATCAACTTAATTGTGGTGACAAATAAACAAAAACTGCAATCAAATCAACTATGAAATCCTTGATTGAATTAAATAATAAATAAAAAGAAAAAAACTATTCGAAAAATCAACATTGATAATAGTAACACAACAACAACAACAATAACAATATTACACTTATCCATACGAGTTGTAATGAAAGTTGTTGTTTGTCTGTTTAATGATGACAATTGCCAATGTCCAGTGATGATGATGATGATGATGATTGCCGGTAACTTATGTGCAAATCTAGGTATATATGCATGGAGTCACTAGCAATAATTGTAGCAATGTAATACAATTCAATGGTTATATGCATGTAATAAAATCAATTGCAACAATTGACAATAGCCACAGTAGTAATAGCGAATACACAGTAGTATTGTACATATTTGTAATTGAAATATTTACAAAATTATGTGCTCATGCATGTAAGTTGCATGCAGCAATTTCTGTGCTTTCATCTAACTAAATACTGGCACCTTACTGTTGCTCGTACTGCTACTAATATTTACAAACAAAAGGGTGTTTTTGATAGCGAAACACTTAGGTGATTCATAAGCTAAGTGTGTACAAGGTGGGTTTTTGGAATATAGGTCGTGCCCTTCCCCAAATTTAGTCTCTAATCCATGATTACAGAACTTTTCGGCTTTTTATTAAGGGTTCTGAATTCACTCCGCTGAACATTCACCCATAAATCGGTTCAGAACGTATATATGCTCACTCCCTTCATATACTTTCTACACTCAAAGAGTGCAAAGAAGCTTGTACTTCAGTTTATAACACCCACAATGAGGGGCGACAAAATTTGAAAATTGACTTAAAGTCTGCTCGCACAAGAACTGCCGCAATAATGGACCGATCAAGCTGAAAATTGTTACGTAAGATCAGTTTCACCATCGAAGGAATGAGTTTGTGTATGGGTAAAATTGAATGAAAACCACGCCTACCTCTCATACAAAAATATGTGGTTGAAAGTACGTTCTCACACTCTACACTAGAAAATATCAAGCTATTGAGCTGAAGTTAGGTTTATATGTGGTTTAATGTAGGCTTTCATATTTTATACTACAAAATATAAAGTCAACCATCTTGGAATTCGGTATATACGATTATATTTATAAACTAAGGGTCATATTAAAAAATTGGCTAAATCGCGCCGATCTACCATACAAACGTATGCTGTCGAATGCCATTTTTCACAGAATTCGTAAGAAAATATAAACGTATCCAGCTGAAACTCAGTGCCTACGTTTACGCATCGATAGTGAATAATTTAGTTGAAAAATGGACCAAATCAGATGAAAATTACGCCTACCTCTCATACAAAAATATGTTTTCGATTGTTCGATTGATAACGAACATATAAAGTTATAGTACTGAATGAATAACGCGCCTACTTTTAGCACAAAAGTACATCTGTCTATCGGTTTTGGTGTAAGGCATACTTCAGTTGTCAAGCTTTCCAAATTTGTCTACATTTTATTCAATAAAAGTAGAAATGAAAATCACCCTTTGCTTACTTACCTACCGCGCAATTAGTTGCAGTAGTGGCGATTGCTATTGTTGTTGTAGTTATTTTTATTGTAGTAATCACGTACATACATACATTCAAATATATGTATGCTGTATTTCCTATTGCATACGAGTAAATGCATTCAGATACGAGTACACGTATGCACAACGTTTGTCAAATATTTACACACAACAGCAAATAAAGCAATTATATCGATGGTGTGCTGTCGCACCGATTTTGTTGTTATTACATATTGTTGGCACTGGTAAATGTTATACCTTCGTTAGAAAACATACTGCAGCGCTCATCGTCATCCTCATCATTATTATCATCATCATTATCATCAGCATGATAACTACAAGTGGTAGTAGCAACGGTACCAACAGTAACAACGACAGTACCAATTGTAAATACTCTTCATGCCAAATGTTGTATGTGCAGTTATCTATCGTTTATTATCTATGATCGATCGATAGCGATGATTGGTGAACAGACATTGAGAATAGAGATATACGTACATACTCATACTTTCTTGTACGAGTATATAGTACATAAACTCATACGTACTTGTACATTTAGAATCATAAAGGAAAGCAAGTTATAGCAAAAATTGTTCTATAAAATTAATGGGACATGCTTTGAGAGGTGCAACAACATGAAGCGCCACTGTGGCGTTGCGCACAACAACATCGTTTCAATGGGTGAGCTAGCCACTTTTTTTGCACAACAATTTATGTACTTTGTTAATTAAATAAAATCGTAAAATAAAAGAAATATGTATATTCCCTTCAACAGACAACTACCAGATGTTTTCAATTGAAAATAAATATTTTTAAATGAGTATACTCTCATCTGAGGTGGAAATTGTCCAAGCTCCGTCGCCATATGTAAGCTCAGGCATGATGACTGACTTGTAGGATGTGGTTTTTGTTTCTCGAGAGAGGAGCCCGACTTCTCAATTACCTACTTAGCTCAAAGAAGCACCTGTTAGCAAAAAAATCCTTCGCAATATCTCCAGGCTGACCTCATTACTGGTGTTAATGCTCCAGTTCCAAGATAAACAAAGTCCTTTACTACTTCAAAAGAGTAGTTATCAACAAAGGGGTGCTGTCCAAGACAACGGGACTCTTTATTTGTGGGGACTAGGTATTGACCTCGTTCACCGTAAGACCCATTCGACGCAAAATCTTTTTCAAACTCTGACTGCGTTGACTGCTCTCGTGTTCATGCCGATGGAAGTTATGTAGTGTCATTCTGCAAACAGTAATGAGCTTCGCGGGAATACCGAAATTGTTGTGTAGAGGTAATCCCGGCTTTATAATCAACAAATAGATGGCGTGTGTCGATTTGTTTTTCGTAGGTCTTCTCCAGGATTTGGCGCAGTGTGAAAATCTGGTCGATGGTGGATTTACCAGGTCTGAAGCCACACTGATAAGGTCCAATCGGGTTGTTGAGCGATCAGGCTTCAAGCTTCCACCCAGAACGCTCGATAGAACCTTGTATGCGATGCTAAGAAGGCTTATACCGCAAATTGTGAGGTCTTCTTTCTTTCATTCGGGACAGAGAACACTGTGGATGCTGTTGAACAGCTCTTCGCCTCCGATTTTAAACAGCTTAAACAACAATCAAATTATATGTAGCAGCTCCTCGGCTGAGCGAAGAAGAACGTAAAACAAAACACAAATTGCGGCAATTCGAAATGCTCTGCCATGGGTTTTTGGATCTCAGTTTTTTTGAGAAGAAGAAAATTAATAGGAATCGTTCTTCCATATCACCCAGGTAAAGATAATTTGCGGACAATTATCGGGATACTTATTGATTTTTAAAGTTTTTTTAGATTCTTTTTGTAGGCGACACTAATTAGTGATCGAATCCAGAATCCAGTGGTACAGCCTACTCGAATTAGGTTTACTCGCTGGGTGCCTTGCTTAACAGATTTTAAAATTAGCAGGGTATTTTGTTCGCGAGCTGCTCTAAAGCTTTTCATCTTATTTTTGAACTTTGAATCAATTACCCCCCTCTCGTTATCACCACTAATTGGTTCGTGTTATAAAATACAATTATTATTTATCTTTAATGGCCAATGGGTACATAAGTTTAGTTTAAAATGCAAACGTTTTTCAAATTCGATTTCGAATTGGTATCAGATTTGGCCGCTGATGAATTATTTAAAGATGAGAAACGGGTCTTAGAAATTTATGGTTTTACAAAACGTTAAGAAATAAAGTATTGTTTTAGATGTCGCAATAGATCGGCCCAGAACATCAGCAACATCTATTGCGCATCCCATAAGGCGCTAAGATTAATTGATTTTTTTTTTTATGAAGCGAAGTAAGTAGAAGAAACATATCCGCATTTGCAGGGGAGTGTAAGCACTGAAAATAAATAGAAACGAATTTTTTTAAATATTAATACATAAAATCGTGGGTGCCGTAGCTCAGTGGTTAGTGTGTTCGCCTTCTGATCTGTAGGTCGTGGTTCAATTCCCGGCTGATGCATAACAAATTTAATATCGATAAGATTTTTCTTTCGAATGGTACCCACCTGTCGGCAAGCAATTGGCAATTCTTCCGACAGTAACAACTTGCCATAAAAAAGCTTCTAAAAGAACTCTGTGACAAAGCTCAGAAAAAGTGATGTCACAAGTGTTCTGCCGTTCGGAACCGGCTAAAATAAGTAGGTCCCTTCTAATACTGTCCAAATTTAAGACGCACAACAGTAATGGAAGAGAAGCTTGGCCAATGAGCCCTTTGGGGCTTTAAGTGTCACATATTTATTTAGAGTCGTAAAAGAAAATGTATAATTCCGTATAGATATGTACAATTAAAATAATATTTTTTCGCTTTTATTTTTGGTATGATAATATTTTCTTTTATTTTTGATTTTTTATATCAAACGATATAACGATATAAGACAATGTTGCCTATCAATATAAATATACAGATATATACTCATACTAATAAAAACGCCATACTGCAGACAAAAATAATTAAAACTAAAAACTACAATAACAACAACATGAAAAAAATAAGGAAACTTATTAGTAGCAGTAAGGAAGGAGAGCAATATGAGCTGGATCAACGATGATGATATTGTAAAAAATAGCTATATACAACGGCGGATAGTAATATTTTGTCAAATGAAGTAAAATAAAGAATTCCATTATGATTGTATTGTATTTACTTGTTATTATTTCGTTATTTATTTATTTGCTCGAAGCTCATGCTGTGTGTGCCTTCGTAGACTAGATTCCATTTGTTTTATTTTAATTTTATGCGAATTAAAAATTGACATACAAGTAAGTAGTTGGTATGTACACATATGTATGGCCCCATGAGTTTTAGTAAAATAAAGGGTTATCCAATCACACCTCCGGACCAAAGAGCGCACCAAGCAGTGACTTTTTGTGGATGTAGTGGCCTCTCTTCAATTACTTGAGGATTCTCAGAACCCCAAATACGACAATTTTGTTTGTTAACATACCCACCGAGTGAGAAAAGTGCTTCGTCGCTGAAGAAAATTTTGTTCGAAAAATCGCCGTCCACCGCCTGTTTTTCAAGCACCCATTCGACGTATCTACGACGTTGGGAATGGTCAGCTGGCTTCAGTTGTTGTGCGAGCTGGATTTTATATGGATGTAGGTGTAGATCCAAATGCAAAATACGCCATAATGTGCCGTAAGTCAGTCCTAATTCCTGAGAACGACGAGGAATCGACACATTCGGGTCTTCGGCAACACTTTCACTTACAGCAGCGATATTTTCGGTGGTACGAGCGAAACGATGATGCACAGGCCTTACAATATCTGTAACCGATCCAGTCTCTTCATATTTCTTCACAATTTTGCCAATTGCTTGCGTAGTTGGACGATTATGTAAACCATAATCTCCTCTTAAAGCACGATATGTGGCTGTGGTAGAATCACCATTTTTGTAGTAGGTTTTTACAATTTTAATGCGTTGTGCGATAGTTAAGCGATCCATTTTCGCAAATGTCAGACTTTGAACTGAAAAAGAAAGAAATTGTTTTAACAACTCAGTTTGACAGATGTCGAATTCTAGCCCTATACTTTTGAAACCGCGAAATGGATAACCCTTTATGTTAGAATGGATATAAATTATAATAAATATTTAGGGCAAAACCTGCGATCTGATGACATTAAGATGAGAAAAAGAAAATGTGTACAATCAAACAATGATGGATATAAAAAAGTATTGAAATATAAATGCAAAAAAATAAAAATTATTTTAAACTTTCATCAAATGTCCAAGAAATGCTTGTATTTACAATATGGTGTTGCTTGATCCTAATCAATTAACTCATGAAGAAAATATGTTCTATAAATGATTTTCTCGGATATCATCAGACAATTTTTACCTTAGCAGCAGTGCATATTTTAAGTTGATATAATCATATTTTTAAAATAGAATTTTACCATTTTTATTGTTTTTGACTCCATATGACTGTTCTGTTAATTACATACATACATATGTAAATATCTGCTGTTATTTTTTTTTAACGTAATCGCAGACATTTTTTATTATCTTCAACTAACACGTGCACGAGTGTTTGTGCATATGATTACATTATTAAAGAGATTATTTTGGGTGTTTTAAGAGAGAATTAGTACTATAATTTTGAGCATTGAATAGACATAATTTTGTAATGTAACTCAATGTGATTTTTTTGAGTAATTTTTAAATTGAGTATTTTCATATTGAACTGAGATTTAGCGTGGCTAGTGGTAAGACAAAGTTGAAATTCATTGTGAATCTGAGTAAAAAATAGGTTAATCGATATGAGATTTATCTATCCAAAAATATGTCTTCAATAAAGTATTTTATTATCCGCGTGGTATATTAATTATATCTACTGAGTTAGATCTGTATAGATCACGCTTAGGCCAAAAGAAATCCCTCTGTCTTTTCTTTGAGTAAGGGCCAAACCCAATTCTTATTGATCTCTTTCATCACATTTCGGAAAAAGTCTGATTGCAATTCAATTGACAATTCGCACGCCAAACTGCTGAAAACAAAGATCGTTCAAATCTATGTGGGCTACAATTAAATTCAGTCCACAAAATGTCGGCCCTGTAGCGTCACTTTTATGGCAAAATAGCGTTTCCAGTATCTTTCAAAAAAAAAAAAAAAATTGTTCTAATTGAAATCCACACTAAACTCTCCACGGATGTATTTTCTTCTTGATAATAGATCTCAAATTTTCTGATTCTACAACGTGTTCAATTTATTTTTTAATATAGCAGCTGCGCTGAAAATGTGTCTCCCCTGAAAAGATGATTTTTCGGCCAAACGCTACGTCAACTTCGAAATGCTCTAAGCTCAAAATTAATAAGCGATAACATAGTGCATGATTATTTGCTTTTAATTGCTGAGTCAATTTTGCCTTGTAAGTAATTAATTCAAAATCTTTGAGCAAAATTCTCACCAGGCTGATCCATAAGATCAATCTTCCTGGATTGAGTTGCATTAATATTATCGGCAATACACAATATACCCTTACAAGGTTCTTTAGTGTTGTTCACCAGCAAGCCAATCTGATGAGCTTTTTGCACATACCTGAGTATTATTTCAATGAACGCAGCGATTCATTTCGTTCCGCGGAGTTTTCTCACTGACTGACAGTTATGTTTTTAACCAGAACAAATAACAGTACAAAAATAACAAATAAAACACAAACAAGCAAAATAGAAACTTTGAATTTTTCAACCAAAATGCAGTTCGCCCTTTTAATTCCGCTGGGTACCAAATGAGTGACAGCGTTGAGACTGCGAACTCTTAGGGTCTAGAGAAATGTGCTGCTGTTCAGGGGGGGAAAAGTGGAGCGGAAAGTGGAACGATATTTTTTCGTTGCTAGTTCCGCCATACATGCGATTATGCCCATCGGTGCTGCTGTGAGTCGTCTTAACTTTGTAATTCAGCTTCCATTGGAGGTAAAACATAGAAAGCTGCATAGAAAGAAACATAAAACTGACCTCAAGCAACATACATATTCGTGTATAAATATTTAGGGAAAAAAGTGCTCATTTATACGCCTATAATCGCACATATAAAAATCTCAATACGACTTTTCTTAACCTTTTCTCAGTACACACATACACACATCCATCCACTCAGGGCATATTTTCAGTAGCATTTTGTTTATATTTTTTCAGTTCTCATCTTTGCATCAAATGTTTGAGTGGCTCCCAATGTGGAGACACTCTGCCATTTCATACACAAAAAAAAAATAAAATAAAAGACATTTGTATGGAAAAAAAGAGAGAAAGCAAAAACTTGTAAAGCGCATGTGTATACAAAAGAACGCCACCACTTCAAATACAATTGCATACTTATACGCATACGGTGGCAGTACGTATAATAAAAACCTATGCGAGCAAAGAGTGGCACCCATGATATATACGGTGGCCGATGATGAAAAAGACATTGTCGGTAATAACGACAAACAATAACAACAAACGAATGAAACAGTACAAAAGCTAAATCGGTAACACCAGCAGCAGCAGCAGCACCAGCAGTAGCAACAGTAGTGGCAAAACAGCTCCAACATAGTAGTTGTAATAGTATTAGTAGTAGCAGTAGTAGTACTATACTATGGAATAGCAACAAAAAAACAACAAACAATCTGCGTATAGCTAGCTAGCTGATAGTCGCCACCAAAAGCGATATGAGGCATTTGGATGTTTTTTTCATTTCATGCTCAGCATTCGAGTTCGGAATTCTTTCGAGTTCGGGCAGAAATATTTTTTACCAACTTAGTGAAAGATACACGGTGGCGGCGGCTGTTGTTTTATTATTGCCACTGCTACTGCAACTTATTGCTACTTCTCCAAATACATTTGTATATGCATGTATAGTAGAGATCAACTAGCAAAAGTAGTTGGCAATACCGGCATCTGTGGTCTATTCCTTATTGTGTTCCTTTGAAGTGCTTTACGCATTAAGAAGAAGTCAAATTGGAATAACGAATAATCAGCAACACAAGAAGAAGAAGAAGAATAAGACAACAAAAGAAAACATAAGAAAAAAAGGCAAATTTTTGTGCGTGTTTTGTGTGATGCGTATTAAGTTTCGCTTCCTCGACCGAATATCGCGCCGCGTTACTTTGCGATACGATTTTTTCAACTGTTTGTTGTGTTGTTTTTTGTCATCAAATACGGATTTGAAGAATTTTTCATTTTTTTTTGTCTGACGTTTAATTAGAAACCAACAGGTAGGCAAAGAGGGCATGTAAAACGAGTTCTGAAAGTTAAAACAGAAAGAAAAAAATTAAAATTTTCATAATGAAAATAAAATTAATGTGTATTGGAATGTAAATGCGAGTGCAACATACAAAATGATGTATTCATCATCATTATTGATTCTTTGATGTAACATTAATGTTAATATTTTTTTGCAATTCAGGTAATTATAAATGTTTATGCGAGTGATTGCAAAGAGAAAAATATTAAATATTAAATATTTAAAAAAATATTGTTAATACTACGAGCAATCACATTTGGGCGTCCATATTTTTATTTTTTAACGTTGTCGTTGTCGTCGTCGTCGTCGCAGTTGCTTTCTGTCAATTGTGTTTGTCATATAGTTGTCATTTTGCATGTAAAGTCGCGTATGCATATGCATTCAGCTACATATGTTGTATGTGTGAATATGTGCATGTATTTGTGTATATACAATTTACAATTATTTCTTTTTTAATTAAAAACGTCACAAGAAATTATATACATTCATGATATATGAATATAAATTTATGAACATAAATTAAGCAAAACTAAAATTTATTATTTTTTCGCTTAATTGAAAAATGTGTAATGACAAAATATTGATCAATAGACATTTGTAGTTGAAAGTCAATTAAATTGCATTGGTAATGGTGATAATAATAACGAAAGAAAATACTCGTAATAATAGTAAATAAATAATAAATAGAAAAAATAATACAAATTATTATAACAAATACTAAGAAAAATATTATAATTTTTCTTTGGGTTGTTGGAAAAGTCATGACGCATTCTTAAAGTGATTTTCAAGGTTCTTCAAAACAGCAATCTGTATAAGTATGTCAAACTTTTAGTCAATTATTGTATAGTTTGATCAATTTGTGTTATAAGACTTTATTCCATTCTTCGCTAAACATGATTTCGCGTTTCGGTAGCGAAGGCCTCGTCAGAATCGAACAATCCGCTCCATTCAAATCGTTTTGTAAGGAGCTAAATAAGAAGTGGTCGATGGAAGGAATGGAGACGGATGGAACGGATAAGGAGACTTCCTATCCAAACTACAGCAAGTTTTGAGGAGTTAACAATCTTTTAATGGGTCTCGACTGGCCTTGGTCAAACACTACACAACTGTGATTGACAAAAATTATGAACGTTCAGTCTCTCAGTTACGAGTTGTTGCAAGTAGGTTTGTTTCGGACAATGTTTTTATTTCGTCTACTTCTGCACAGCACGATATTTGAAAAATTGCCCGTGACACTGACGATCTCACGCGATATTTGGTATATCATCGGAATGAACAGTGAAATGACATCCAAGTGATATAAATTTTTAGTGTATGTCTTAGTAATGCCACGTTTGCTGCAGTATCTCTGTTTTATAAAATCATGATGGATGGTCGAGCCATGAATGCTTAGTTTTTTTTTATTTTTGAGTTGTCGAATTTGCATTTGCTTGAATCAATGACCTTATTTCATTGGGAACGAAGAGTATCATTTAGATTAAAAATCACTCACACGAAATTTTATGTATAAATTCTAAGTCACAAGTTTAACGCTTGGCCGCCACAAACGTAGCCCACCTGTCAATTTGCAAGCAATTGGCAATTCTTCTGACGGTGATATTTTTTCCTGCTTCTAAAAGAACTCTGTGACACAAAGCTCAGGAAAAGTAATGGAACAAGGTTTCGGCCGCTCGAAATTGTCCATATAAGTAGATTTCCCAAAAAATTGTGCAAATTTGACAAGCATAACTGGACTGACGGAGAGGCTCGGTAACAATTATATAATTTTACACTGAATATAATAGAGAAATATATAATGATATTTGACAGTTCAGCGATCTCTTACAATTTGATGACGAAATTGAACGACACGATCAAATAAAAACCTTTTTTTTTAAGAAGTTTGAATTATCATATATCAAAGTCGCGTTGTCGCAAATACTGTAAAACGATTATATGACGACGTTTATTGAGACGTTATGACTTTTTCGACAACCTAATAACATCACAAATTTAAAAACTAGAAAAATTTAACGAATATCAGAAACTAATTCATTATTAAACGTTTTAATTTGATAAGTTAAATTAGAAAATTTTTTTAATTTTTGTAATTTTGAATTTTTAGTGAATATTAGCAAAGTGTAATATATCACATATAGTTTAGAAATATTAAAAAATTCCAATTTAAAACAAATTTTTATTTAGTGAAGAAAAAAGGGAAAAAAAGAATTTGAATAGGAAAATGTGAAAAATATTTTGAAAAAATAACACTATAAAATTAAAGATTTAAAAAAATTTTCCAAAATCATAACACAAACTAAGCTGAATCGTTGTAATTATTGTTGTTGCATCAGAAATTAAAAAATATAAAATAATATATGAGAAAATATTCCACAAAAAATAACAAATAATAAAACGGCAATGAAGAGGCAATAATACAGAATATAAATACAATAATACTAAAAATCATCTACACAAAAAATAAGAGTTTGTAATTGAAATATTTAAAATAATTGCAATTGTTTAATTGTAACAAAATATTAAAACAAATTGTAAGTGGATGCGAAAAGAACTCAAACTAATTAAGAGTATAACAATTGGTGAAAAAATTAGTGAAAATTCCTTCAAGAAAAAAAAAAATGAAAAATAATTCAATCAAATAATTTTTCAAAACATACTATTCTTTCAACAATGTGAATATAGAAAAAAATTTATGTTCCACTGACGAAGCTTATACCTTCTTATCAATTAAATTAACGTGTACTAGGCAACGTTTTAAATGATTATGCATGGTACTTGGTACAAAGGACCACAATTGGCACATCATACACATCATACTGATTATCATCAATTTCGTTCGTATCCTTCGTTTGTTGTTACACCATATCCACCACCACCACCACCACCACCGCAATCACTACCGCCGTCAGTGTCTGCAACATCATATTCACATTATCCGCAATCGCATGCGCATCATTTATATGATTCTATTATAAGTACGCCTGTTCCATTATCAACCGCAAATAATAATAATAATAATAATAATAGTGATAATAATAGTGTCAATAGTACATCAATAAGCATTGAAGGAACCTTTAACAACATTAACAACCACCAACCATTATCAGCGGCCATTCTAAGCCCGACAATAAAAATTGAACAAGCCTTCGGTGAACAGACAAACGGTTTGGTAGGTGTTGAGGACTATTCTCTAAGTTTGGATTGTGCTGTCGATAATACATTTCGGGTAAGTTTCACATAGATATCATAATACTATTAATACTATTTAATTGGATTATAGATGAATGATCAGAATTATTTCATAAATGCTTAACTTATCCCGGCGGCATAATTTATTGGTTGATTTCACAGGGGGTTTATTGATCTCATATTTATGAACACAAGTTTAATCTAGCCAGATTTTAATATACACATAAATACATAGAACTAACAACCCCAATACAGATTGACTAAGCTTCTTCTACGGTCTTATTGTAAGTATCAGGAGGTATGATCGACGATATTTCGTAATGTTTGAATAAGTTTGTTTTTTTTTGGACCTTGCAAAGAACAGTCAAAATCGTCATTGTATCATAACTGCCATTTAATGGCCGATACAACTTTGAGTTACTGACTTCATTATCCGAACCTCATCTTGGAGATCACTGATGTGAGAAAGGGTTAAAAAATTCTACTGTGGTTAGTCTCATTTTTACGTAAATAAGGAGAACTTTATATATGAGAATGTAAAAAACCACATATGGCTCAGAAGGGATCAATACATCGCATAAAAGTGAGTTTCCCTATTGTATAATTTCTATCCGATGGTGCCATGGTTCCGAAATGTGCGAGAATGGCGAAACATCCACATTTAGAATATACTCTCAGCGCAATGGATGTATGATATTTAACTTTTTTCGTCAAAAATTGAAGGTTAAACCTTAGATCTTATGTCGTTTGACTAGGATTAAGCCACAATATATTATTATTGACCCATTTGGGTTCTATTGCAAGATAAGCTCCAACAGTGTATAGTTTTAAGACTCCAATGTCATTCAATTTAACCAAGTTCAGCGTTTTGAAAATTTACACATTTCTTTAATTTTACTTCTGAGACGCCGAATTACATAGTCGATTTCAAACGACAGTGAGGGGTTCTGTGCAAAACACCTTCTGTTGTCGCCTTCAGATCGAGCTAGCGCAGATTTTTATTGTGTTTAAAATTATTTGTTTTTTGGTGTTTGGAGCACTATCATCTCCTTCACTGCCTCTTATACCCATTGTTGGTTCTCCGAAAAGGCCATCAACCGTCAATTTTTTCTTTAACACCTTGAAGAAACCCCATTCTCACGGTATAGCCTGTAATTTTAATTCTCAAATTTTGCAAGTACTATCGAACCGCTTCTTTAACATTGAGCTACATTTAACATTGATACTACAAAATTTGTTCGCATTATTTCGTATGCCATTGACATAGTCCTTGGCGTTGATAACAAGTCTTTGCCCTCTCTAAATTCAGATTCGGCGTCCGATTGGTTTCAAAAGTTTATGAATGGTGTGTTTGACGTTGCAGATAAAGAACATAGTGGACTGCCGAAAGTGTATGGACTCGAGGAGTCCTAATGTAAGTGCACGTTTTTCTAGTGTTTGTCACAAATTATTCTCATATAATGGTGCCATTATTTGAAATGCCAGAAGCAAGAGAAAATTGCTCTTGTATTGTTCAGTATGCAATTTTACTTCATTTAAATTGGGATTCTATAAACATTGTTAATTTTGCATTTTGAGCAAAACTTTGTTGGACATGTTTCTACGAAGTCATGACAGAACTTAACAAAATGGCTGAGTTCGCCGTACTGGAAGTTGGTGGATATGAATGACATGTCTCCTGACTCAGGGCATTTAAAATTACAGCAGTGTATGACCAAATAGTGTGAAAATTATTGTACCGAAAGCTCGGTGAAGCCATTCACCACCACCACGATTGCCAGGTTACTTTCATTGTAGGTGAGTTCGAAAAAAATTTAGATACATTGACTGAGAATGTTTGAAGCATGTGTGAGCAGCACTTCAAATGAAATGAACATACCAATAATTAGAACGTCTAGTGTTTCAACGCTCAAATGATGTAGCATTAACAAACTTTTGAGAAGAAGCGTTTATCTGGAATTTAATAAATAGCCTTACAAAATCGAATTAATGTCAATAATGTCTCCGATTGTGAATTTTTTTTTGGCATTTTTCATAAAGTGCAATTTGACACAAATTCCAAAAAGCTTGCTAAGAATCTGGTATATAAAGATATTTCTAAAACATATTTCCCTGCAAATTAAAAACATTTTTTATTACCTTCGCCAAAGAAATGACGGGTGTGCCTCTCGAAGATACGGTATTAAAAGAGGTGGGAAATTCTTCGAATGGGTGGGTGCAATAGCTCAGTATTTAGTGCATTGACCTGATCTGTAGGTCATGGGCTCAATCACCGGGTGAAGTACAACTTTAATTTCGAACAGCACAAACCTGCCGGAAAACAATTGGCGATTATTCCGGCAGTAACAATTTGCCATGAAAAGGCTTTTGAAAGAGCTCTGTAACAAAGCTCAAAAAAAGTGGTGTTACAAAGGTTTTACCGTTCGGAAGCGATTAATATCAGTAGGTTCCTTTTAATACTGTCCAACATTTAGCACGCTCCACAGTACTGGAAAATATGCTGGGCCAAAGGGACTTTCGGGGCCTACAGGTTTTTTTTTAATACTATGAATTTATTGAATCTTTCTACTATTCCGAGAAATTCACAATAAGTATTCAAATCTTACAAACTAACTTCAAATTATGTGATATTTCCTATGTTCCATCACAATTTGTTGAGTCGCTAGGCTTAGCAATTTCACAGTATATTCAATGTGTATAAAAAAAAAAATAAATATGTGGCACTTAAAGCCCCAAAGGACTCATTGGCCGAGCTTCTCTTCCATTACTGTTGTGCGTCTTAAATTTGGACAGTATTAGAAGGGAGCTACTTATTTTAGCCGGTTCCGAACGGCAGAACACTTGTGACATCACTTTTTCTGAGCTTTGTCACAGAGTTCTTTAAGAAGCTTTTTCATGGCAAGTTGTTACTGTCGGAAGAATTGCCAATTGCTTGCCGACAGGTGGGTACCATTCGAAAGAAAAATCTTTTCGATATTAAATTTGTTATGCATCAGCCGGGGATTGAACCCACGACCTACAGATCAGAAGGCGAACACACTAACCACTGAGCTACGGCACCCACATTCAATGTGTATATTCTTTTTAATTGTTGATGGTTTGTACTCAGCAACAATTGCCTAGCAAGAGGATTCGGATGGTTGTTTAATTTTTCAATGTAGCTTCTGCAGGACTGTGCAACTTCCTCAGAAATTGTGTGTACATTCAAATCTCGATGGATGTTAACGTTTCTCATATACCAAGGCGCGTTTACAATAATAACTGATTAATTTTTAGCTTGATCTGAGTTTCCCTTGCCTCTATGTGATTGTTCCACGTCAGCCTTCTGTCGAGATGAATACCCAAGCACTTCGTTGAGGAACATTGTAGAACTAATTGGCGAATTATTTTAAGTGGGGGACATGCTTCTAGCCTTAGAGTGAAGGTTGCATGCACGCTCTTTGATTTATTGACTTTTATGCGCCATTTTGCTAACCAGATTTCGAGAGAATCGACATGAGTCTGCAGGAGTTTAGTAGCTTCTATGGGGTTAGAGCTCAGTGGTTAGTGTGTTCGCCTTCTGATCTGTAGGTCGTGGTTCAATCCCCGGCTGATGCATAACAAATTTAATATCGATAAGATTTTTCTTTCGAATGGTACCCACCTGTCGGCAAGCAATTGGCAATTCTTCCGACAGTAACAACTTGCCATAAAAAAGCTTCTAAAAGAACTCTGTGACAAAGCTCAGAAAAAGTGATGTTACAAGTGTTCTGCCGTTCGGAACCGGCTAAAATAAGTAGGTCCCTTCTAATACTGTCCAAATTTAAGACGCACAACAGTAATGGAAGAGAAGCTCGGCCAATGAGCCCTTTGGGGCTTTAAGTGCCACATATTTATTTTTTATTTTTATGGGGTTAGAGCGAGAGCACAATATTGCCGTATCATCAGCAAAGGTCGATATGAATGTATAGTTATTGTTGGGCATATCCGAAGTGTATAGGAGATACAGTAAGGGGTCCAAAACGCTTCCTTGAGGAACGCCAGCGTGAGTATGCAATGGATTTGTTGTGTAATCCTTGTGATGTACGAGTAATTGTCTTTTCATGAAGTAGCTACTAAGCAATGAGGAGATATTTGCAGGCAGTAATAGTTTGAGTTTGTAAATAAAGCCATCGTGTCATACGTTATTTTGAGTGATATCAAGAAAGACAGCTGAGCAATACTTTTTTTCTTCAAACATGTTCCTTATCAGAGTTACAATGCGGTGGACTTGTTCTATTGTGCCGTGCTGTTTTCTAAATCCAAACTGATGTTGAGGAATCAGTTGGTTAAAATTAATAAATGGAGTTATATTCATGACAAGTAGCTTTTCGAATACTTTAGAGAGTAGAGGCAGGAGGCTGATAGGTCTGTACGATGCAACTTTTGTAGGGTCTTTTGCTGGTTTTGCTATTATTAGCATTTTTAAAGTTTTTCAGCATTTGGGATAGTGTTTAATACGAAGGATATCATTGAAAATGTGCATGAGATGAATTACTGAAGCCGGAGGTAGCTCTTTTATTATTTTACCGGTAATTTTATCTGGACCAGGTGATTTTTTTGGCTTTAAATCTTTATAAATTGCTTTGAATATGTCTTTTTTTATTTTTTAGCGTTATTGAGCAAGGTTGAGAAGTTAATTTTGGTAATGAGGACTGTGAAGAGGGTGGATTGGGTGTAAACACACTTTTGAAGTAGTTTGCAAAGCTAAACCCTTCTCATAGTTGCTTCTAGCGCAATTACCGTCACTCAAACGGATGAGGGAATCAGAGAGAATTAGCCAATTTGAGTTTTTTGCTGATTTCCACAAAAAGTAGTCTGACGCTTCACCAGGTGTCAATTTGCCTATGTGATCTTCCAACTCTTTATTGTTTTTATTTTTTAGGGCTTGCTGTAACTTTCGAGTGCAGTGCTGTAGCTGTGTTTTCAGATTCGGTGATCTGAATTCTTGCCATTGCCTTCGGAGTCTTCTTTTCTGTCTTACTAGCAATTCAATGTCGGCTGGTGTGTGTGGGATATAGTTTGATCGCTTGTACACTCTTGGGCAGGTGGCTGAGCTTAGAGCTAATGAGAGTAACTGGTTGAATTTTTCGAGTGCTGAGTCTACATCGTATCCGTTTCTTAATACAGTACTTAGAGAAATGTGGGAATTTATATATTTCTGGAATTTCAACCAGTCTATTTTCTTTCTAACGCAATTGTCTTGGGGGCTTGCTGATTTTATATATATTACCGTGGGTAAGTGATCAGATGAGAGATCATAATTACACTCTGTGGAAATATTTACCATCTGCAAACTTTTGGCGACTCCAAAGTCTATGAGATCTGGTATATTTTTCTTGTCTATCGACCAATATGTCGGTTGATCATTTGAGATTACGTCTTCTGCCTTTTGGAATTATTAGGTGGGAGCCTCAGTGAGTGTGTTTGGCGTTGAAATCGCCAGCAACCAAGAATTTGTTACCAAGAGTTTAGAAAAATTCTTTATATTGCTGTTCGCTAATACTGTATTTTGGGGGACGGGATATTGCAGATATTATTAGCTTGGAGATGTACTCTTCCAGGCATATAGATGTTGCTTGCAACTAGAGTCTACTGAAATCCTCGAGAACATGATGTTTTATTCTGCTGTGATTGCACAGAACAATTGTGTTGCATCAAGATTTTGTCTCTTACTTGAGTTGGCTATTTGAGTTTGCTCAACTGTTTTTATAGGTTTAGAGAAATTTAGCTTTAGGGTTGTATATACGGGGCAACATCTATAATTTGCGGTGTGATTACTTCCACAATTGCTGCATTTTTTCATGCTAGCATCGACTTTAGACTTTGGGCATATGTTTGATTTATGAAGATCTCCACAAATCGCACAAACAGATGGCAGGTGCAATATGTCTTAGTATGTCCATATTTTGGCAGTTGCTGCACTGACGAGGTCCAGTTCTCTTATGGGGTTCTTCGATTGTGATTGTGAATGCGATGCAATAAATAAATGAATTTTATATATGGGGTGTACTTCACCTTTTTTAGGGTTTTTGTTTCAGGTTGAAGTTCAATGCGATATAACGGCTGAAGTATGTTATGTGTAGTAATTCTTTTTTCCAGTATCAAATTCTGCAATTACTTTGCGATAATGAGTTTCGCTATAGATTTGCACTTTCGTTTCTTCAATTTGGCCTTTGCGAATAGGAACAACGTGGAAATTCTTTGCTCCTATGAGGCTTGTTATTCTGGAAATCAACTCATCTGAGTTGCGATCTCTTAAGAAAATGAGTGGGGTTTTGGCCCATAAGTGCCACATATTATTCTTTATATCATTTTTATTTTGGTGCCAGATTTCTTGGGATATTACATTGTCATGAAAGAAACGTCTGAAAGAGATCTATGACAAAATTTAGAAAAAAAAAAAAAAAATAACGTGAGAATGGTTCCTATATGTTCCTATCGACTAATGTAAGTACATACCTTTCACTACTATCCAAATTTGGCATGAAATATAATATTAAAATTAAAGTTTGGCCGCAGGATTTTTGGTAGCATATGAGTGCAAACTGTTCTTTGTACATATAACGGTTGTTCATTTTCAGTAAACACATTTTCAGCGATGAAGTACATTTTTGTTCAATGACTTCTGTGGCAAACATAATTGCCACCGAAGTCAACTTAAGAGGGATAAGTAGAATCCGCAGAAGTAACAAGATTCTCCATTTTAGTCAGACGTCTTTTGAGGTGTTGGTGACTCCGACGGTAAATGACCAATGCCTTTGGCCCTTGAGAATTGTTGCCTTTGTTTTGGTCTGAATTGCTCGATATGGATCTGGTTAACACGTGGTTTCAAGAAGACGTAGCAACGTGCGACACATCGGGCGTAATGTCGTAGTTTTTGAATAAATTGTGCTCACTATCCAAGCCGATTTATGCAATGATACATATAAAGATAAGGGGATAAAAAAGAGTCGATATCTCCAATCGAAGCAACAAATATGTTCCCAATATCAAATACTCATATCGTAGTTTGTTTTTTCTTCTATCTAACAATTAGGACCTTCTTAATAGAAAGTCCTTTGTATATTTGGAAAGTTTGTTAGACAATATTAGACAATACCTGTTCCACATGAACATTCAAAGTAATATTTGTATTACAATATTTAATAATAATGCATTTTTATTGAAAATTCATTTAAAATACTTTACATAAATTAAATTTCTCACATACATATCGTTGTATTTATGTTCCTTGCACCAATTAAAGAAATAATTTCAATTGGCTCAGACAAAAATGCCAACACATAATTTATAATATATACCAATAATAATAATAACAACAACAATGCCATTAATAAGCATAACAATCACCATAACGTAGCAAAGAAAAAAGTGGGCGTTTTCCAACTCAATTTAAATGATATCAATGCTAAAGGCGCGCAACAAACCAATGAACAACAAAAAATTACAATTATACCAATGGAGACTACAGTAGACCATAAGCATCAGCAACAAAAACATTATGATGTTGTGGTAAAAAAAAGAAATTTTCAAACCCGCCCACTAACAGACAAAGAAAAAAAAAAAAAACAACGGAAAAAAGAAAGGGTACCAAATTCATACAAGTATTTGACGTACAGTGGTTTGATGGTGTGAGTAAGAAATATGAAATAAAGAGTATTTAAAAAGAGCACATGTCTAATGACGATAGAGAGAGTGATGGAGAGAAAAAGAGAGAGAGAGCGCACGAGAGAGAATAAAAGAGAGTATAATGATAAAGAGTGAACTTAGCCTTGAGTGAAATTTGCATTATGTTCACCTCACTCAGTGAGTCTGCATAATTATATTTTTTTGAGGATTGAGTCTCTATGAAAGGATATTTAAAAATTTTGAAGGAACCAATTCGCACGGAAGCTTTTTTCAGAGGATATTTTTTAATTCAGTGCATAAAAAAGGGTTGTTGTCTTGGCTGCTATAATTTGTAGATGCTTTGCTTGTACCACACATAGCTCAACATGTCAATTGTATTCCGTATGTTGTCGTTTCGCTTGTCGGCGCATACGTATGAGGATGAAAAAAAAACAAGCACACGACAGAACGTTTTTTGTCAATTAAAGCTTCACTTGCTTTTTGCCATTGTCGACGAATTAAGCAACAGGTTCCATAAGTATGACTAATTTGTATATGAGAGAAAAAAAAGCAATCGTTTTGTTAGTCATGCTTGTTTTATGATTTATACTTATACTTATATATATATTGAGAGGATATTCTTATATGTAACTGACGCTTTTAGTAATATCTATATTGTGGTAGGTTATTGTAAAATGATATAGTCACACTTATAATTCGGGGCGGGTCGATGAGGTTGTGGTCTCATTTTAACAAAATTTTTGCCTAAATGCAATAACAAATAGGTAAATGAAATAGCTTCTAAAATAGATTTTTACCAAATTTCAGAAAGATGTGAAAACATACTTTCGAAAAAATATAGCACTTTTGTACTGGAGGTTGGCGAGTTTCCATTCTGGCAAATTAATGAAAATAATCGTTTGTATGAGAGGTAGGCGTGGTTTACATCCGATTCCATATATTTTTCCATTCCATTCAGTAATAAATATAATCATACATATGGAGTTTCAGTTTGTTAGCTGTATATTTTCGTACCTCAAGCACGAAAACGTAATAATAGAAGTATAATATTGTTTTGGAGGTAGTGTGACTTTTATCCAATTCAGCCCATTTTGTAAATAGGACTATGAGTTGATAAATATAAACTATAAACTATATGTACTGATTTGCAGCTTAATAATTGTATGTGAAAAACACTTTCAACAATATTCTTTTGTATAGACCCATCAAACGTTGTTCTGTGAATTAATACAAGCTCCTACGATTATAACGGAACTTTAAAATTTAAAACATTACAGTTTTTATAAGGTATGCTCATAACCGCTCTGAGTCGATTATAAGCATAAATTCTATTCTTTTATGAGCACATTGGTGTCGTCTTACCATATAACGTATGATTATAATCACTCTGAGCCCACAATGAGCTTAAAATCACTTCCCTTATGAGCACGTTGGTATGGTCTTATAAGATATGCTCTTACTCGCTCTGAGCCTACTATGAGTTTAAAATGTGTTCCTTTTTAAGCACATTGGTGTGTTCTTTTGTTCTTTTTTTAATGCAAATGTCAAAAGTAGTTTAGTAAAGAGGCAAAGTTTAGTAGAATAATTGCTGTGTTTTTGTAATTACATACCACATTGATCAAAAAGTTCCCGGAATAACCACCGTGTGGCACTCCTATCATTCCAATTTGAGGTAGATGTACTTTTGCTACGTAACGTTTGCAAATGTCAAGCTATGGCGCTAAGATTTAGGGGGAATATCAACAACAGATGTACCAACTTAACAAAAAAAAAACCGAACTCAAATTGGAACGATGGGAGCGCCACACGGTGGTTATTTCGGGAACTTTTTGATTAAGGTGGTATGTACTATTTTATCAAATAAATATAATGGAGATTTCCAAGTGGAAAAAGTACAAACGGAGTGGTAGCTATTATAAGAAAAACATATCAAACGTCAACTTAAATTAAGCTCATAATGAGCTCATAAAACACTACTTGCCTTCAGGATCTTTAGGATGGCAGGTGCAATTTTTATGTCATAGTCTGAAAACACACTCACACAGAATTTGTAATTAATAATAAATCTATTTAATTAATAAATTCATTCAACTTTTAATAATATAACTGCTAAAAAAATTGATAGTGTCAGGAATCATTGATTTTTGTTATTTTTCTGTCTTAGAAAAGCCTTATAACGTGTTGGATGTAAACTTATAAAATACTTTTGATGTTATTGGCTTGTAGAGTGCTTATAATGTGCTTTTAAGAACTTTATACTGAGCTTGTAAGAAGAAGAAGGGTAAGGTTTACATGAGTACCTGCCTAGAAGGTATATCTCAATGCACATCGTATCAAATTAAGCATTGATAAGCGCCTCACAGAAGTAAAAGACAAAATACTTCTAACCCTACGGTATCAATTTGGGGTACTGAATGGCCGCACTACCATCCTTGGTGAGAAGCTTGTAAAGATAATATAATATGCAAATAACAAGTTCGGTGTTCTATTAGTATCTTTTTATAAGCCACCCGAAGGGGAAATTCTTTGCTTATAATTACGCTGCTTTAGGCTCGAACACATGCTTGTAATGCGTTAATAACGGCTATACGAATATCGATGGAATTCAGATGATGGCTTGTAACTACAATGAGCGCAATATAAGAATATTAATGTTTGCTGGGTTTTCATCAACTATCAAATCGAATGATAAATACTAAGTTGCAACTTGATAATTGTATATTTTCGTGATCCAGGGGTAAAACCTTACTTACGGAAGCATAAGTTTGTATGTGAGATAGTGCTGATTTTAATACGCTTCATATCTATTAGTACATAAAATTACTTGTATAGTATATGCTAACTTTCAGCGTGATAACTTAAAATCTTTTTGCTCAAAGTGGGGAAAATGCACATTCAACAACATACTTTTGTGTATCCGATTCTAGTGATTTTCTGATATAACTATCCTTTGGTCAGGTGCATAAAACTAGCACAAAATCTTAGTGTAATGATTTTATATATAAGGGCGGAAAATTTGAAAATATACATTTAGCAACATACTTTTGTATGTGAGGTAGACGTGGATTTCATTCGATTCCGCATATTTGTGGTTATAGCCACCCCACATACCCGGTTTGATTTCGATAGCCTAATATTTTCGGACGCAAAATGTGAAAAACACTGTATACGTTTGTTGATCAGGTAGGCTTGGTTTTCAACTGTTTTCAGCCATTTAGCTGAGCACGTCCCTTCCACCATTATCCGAAAATCATGTAAATTCTTTTGGAGCTAAAATATAATATCATCACATAATTTGTTTGTTTTTCCAGTTAAAATGAAATCTGCAAAATATTAAATTCATTCATAAGATTTGCTCTACATTTCTTCTTGTGTAGAAGAAAGATAAACCACTTCTTATTGTTTTCATATAATTTTTATATATTGTATTATATGAATGCAAGCATGCATTATTCGTATTGTTCTCATTTCATTTTATTAGAATTGCACTGAAAAGAAACAATAAATGAAATGATGGAAAAAACATACAACACACAAACACATAAACAATATGAAAGGATTTAGGGTAGAAAAAAATGTTTTTATAAAAAAAAATAATAATAACAAACAGAGAAGGAGACACAGCTCCACTTACACCCCAAATAAAGTATTATGTAGTAACGAGTATGGCTGCGATTGTAAAAAGAATACACATATCATATAAAAAAAAAATATATGAAAAACAGAAGAAGCAACTGTAACAGAAGAAGAAGAAGAAGAAGAAGAAGAAGTGCATATAATACATACACACATACATATATATATTCATTACTGCATACATAAAAACATATGCTTGGGGATTTTATTCCATACTTTCTATCCCTCTTGACAATATTTTTTCTTTGCTCAACTTGCACTTCAAATTATATGAACTGAAAAAGAAATGGCTACTGCAACTGAGACTAGTAGTATGAGTAGCCGTAGTAGCAGAGAAAGCAATGTTCGCATCAGCGGCAACGTCATTGTCAGCGACTACATACATACATACGTATGTACATTCACCTTCAGACGCAGTCGTATCTAGCAATAGTGATGCATCGCGTTATTTTTTATTAACAGCAACAACAAAAAACCTATAAAAGAAAATGAATAAGAAAAAAAAAGGAGTAAACAGCGTAACAGAAAAAAATATGTATAAAATAACATTAAAGAATATAGCAACAGGAACAACAATGAGAGCAAAAAATGTTGATAGAGCAAGTAGAACACAAAAGAAAAAAATGTATAACATCAACATCAACGGCGACGACAACAGCGACAGAGACAACGACAACGGCAATGGCAGTGTGTATAGTAATAAAAACGCTTATAGAAACGGAATAAATATTATTTTCCTTTTTCATTTTTTTTATATAGCATGAAAGTAGCATAAGGAAGGTCACGGAATGTAGCGAGAATAGGTAAATAAATTTGATATTAGTTTCCCGATAGGGGTTCTTCATATTTTGTAGAATTGTGGTTGTTTAATGTTTGCAACCCACAAAATTTCATTTGAAAATTTGACAAAAATATACCTACATAAGGTACAGCAAAATTAATATGCAGCCCCGTGTGTTCAAGATTGAATGATGCAAAGGGTGACAGTTGTAGCAGCATGTTTTCATTTGTAACATCCAACAGGAGAGGATACAAATCTCTTCGTACGACAAATATGGACGCTTGATATTATTTTCACACATAAAAATGTATGTTGTTGAATGTGATATTGCAGACTTTACGAGCGAAAATATAAAGCTATCGGACTAAGATTTTGTACATAAAGTTAATCTGATCAGTGAAGATATATATTAGAAAATCGGTGAAATCGAATGAAAACCACGCCGAGCTCCCATACAAAATTATGCTATTGGATGTCTCTTTTCACACTTTGCACCCGAAAATAGGAAATTATCAAGCTGAAACTCAGAACATACAATTACGTGTGCCAACTGATAATCATATTTAAAAATGGGCTGAATTGCATAAACATCAAGACAACCTTCCTTAGAAAAGTATGATTTCATGAGTATAATTTTATACTTTGTATACGAAAATATAAAGATATCAAGCTGAAACTTGGCATACACCAATATATTCAATATTCAATAGATATATTTAAAAATGGGCTGAATTGGATAATAATTATGCTCAACTCCTATAAAAATTGATGCCTTAGTATTAATTTTAAAACATTTTCTTTCAAAAATTTATAGTTATTAATATGAAATTTGATAATATAATCATTAGGTGTTTAACTTAGTTTCCGCCCAAAAAGGCTTAGGAAAAATCATTTATTGGAAAAAATTTATACAATTTATTTCAATAAAAGTAATTTCGATTACTTTCTACAACTTTTTTCCATCTTTCTGGCAAATCTTCATAAAACGATATCGGTTTCGAAGCAATTCATTCATCCACCCATTTTCGCAGTTCTTCAACATTTCAGAAACGTGTACCACTCAAGCTGTGCTGCTTCGATCTGAACAAGTTGTAATCAGAAGGCGATTACGCTGGCTGCGTCAGTGTTTCTTTGACGATTTTCCAGTGTGTGGCCGAGCGTTATCGTGAAGGAGAATAACCTTGCGCGTTTTACTCCGTTTTGGCTGTCCTGGGTCCACCCATGACTTCTTCCGTTTGGGATTGTCGTAGTGGATCCACTTTTCATTGCCAGTCACGATACGCCAGAGAAAACTCTTCTTTTTCTGTCTGGAAATCATGGAATATTGGAAGAGTTGTGAATGGCAGTTTCAGACAAATCATGTAGTACCCATTTTCCTTCCTTTTGGACCTATCCCATGGCATGTAAACGTTTGGAAACAGCTGCTTCAGTAACTTCTAGCTAGTTTCCAAGTTCTTCTAACGTTCGTGCTGTGTTTTCATGCAATAATGCTTGCAATTCATCGTCTTCGAATTTATTCGGCTGTCCTGAGCGTGGTTTGTCACTGACATTCAAATCATTACTTCTGAATCGTCTATACTACTCTTTACATGTTGTATATGATGGGGCTTGATCACTGTAACATTCTTCAAGTAATCGATGTACTTCTGCTACACTTTTTTTCAAATTAAAGTAGTGCTGAAGCACATGTCGAAAAAACATTTTATCGCGTTCCATTTTTCACAAAGCAAAAAAAATTGTTGTTTACACAAATAATTGTTTAGGTGACTCAATTTGATCGAGAAATGTCAAAACTAAAAGAGAAGTACAAGATCCATAACTAATGATTACTAATAGCCTAGACAGACGGCAGAGTTAATCCGGATTAATGGTGCACTTAATCCGAATAAAATACTAACTAGGTATCGAAAAATGCCCTAATCCTCTTTAATTTTGAGAATTAACTCGTGGAGGTAATGCGGATTAGCTGCAGTTAATGCCCGAGTTAATTCGAATTACATCGTTAATCCGGATTAACGCTGCCGTCTTCAGGGCTATAAAACTGTTTACATCTCCCTCTAATAATCATACGATTATTTTTTTTTCAATAAAGGAGAGTGCTTGAAAATGGGGACTTCTGGATGAAAACAACGTCTCCTTTCAATACAAATGTACTTTTTTTCGTAAGCTCACATCTCTAGCTCTCATTGTGTATAAAATTCTCAGTTGCGGTTTGATCGAAATTGAATTTTTAAAATATTTTCAATATTCAATATTTTCATCTGTCAATATTTATAGAGCGTCGGACGATTGCTATGGTGCTAGTAGTGTAAAATTATGTATGACGACATCTATTTTAAAATACGTCATGACTTTGCCCACCAACCCAATAGTAGGTACCTTCATACTGAGCCCTTTCTAATGTTAACTTACTGTATATTTGTACTTAAGCCTTTAGCAGATAGCAGTATAGCAAAACAGCAAGCTACGACGAAAAGTAGCAAATAAAATGCAATAATAATAACGACTTTAACAAAAAGAATGATGAGATGAACAAAATAAAAATATAAAATAAAAAATAACAATAATAAATACTCGTACAAAGAAGAAAAAAAACGGAAAAATAATTTCAAATAAAATAAAATGTGACATAGAAAGCAATGCAAAGAAAAATCAAAGAAAACAACAACAATAGATAGGAGAGGAAGGAATTGACGAGCTAACGCTGTGTTTAGCATCCATTTTACAAGAATAACAACAACGATGCAATATAGATGACAAAAAAAAAAAAAAATAATAGAAAAAAACCTAAACGCCATGTGCACTGTTTCAATACTGCTGCTGCCTCTGCTAATGCTCCATTGTGACTGCAAATAATATTGATGCTTATTGTGACTTGCTTGTTACCCTTTTGTTATTATTATTGTGGCATCTTTTTTCACGTTCAATGGAAATGGGGGAGGGGGTGAAAAAATTATGTTATGGTTTCTGTCTTCACTTTCTTTTTGCAAATCATTCTCTTTGTTGTTATTGTTGCTGCTGTTGTTGTTGCTGTTGGTTTTTCATCTCACATTTAATGTCAAAGCTAAGCTAGCATATACGCTGGCTATATTATTACGACTATATGCATAGAAGGGATTGTTGTTGTTGTTGTTGTTGCTGCTTTTCAATATTTCCTTTATTTATATATTTTTTGCTCATTTTTTATTGCATTTAGCTATATAAGAATGTGTGTGTTGCCAACTTATTTGTGTTGATATTGTGTGTATGTGTTTGTTGGTATATCTTAGCGATGTGGTATATTGTTGTTATTTATTTCTACTGTTGCTGCTGCTGCTGCTACAGCGTTCTAGTATTGCATTTTAACTACATCAACGACAAGAGCGTCAACGTCATCAGCAGCACCAACACTGACGCTGACGTCTTTAATATACAGCCAGCCAGTATGCTTCTCTTCCTTCAAAAATTCACTGTTGTTTATATTTATTTATTTATAATTTTTTTCTCTCGTATTTGGCCATTTTTTTCTATTTTTCATTTTTATTGTATTTTCAATTTTTTTCTTATTGCTTTTTTTTCTACATACTATTGTGCTACTGGTGTTATTGCTTGCTGACTGCAATGTAGCATGCATACATGTATACATGTATGTGATAATAATACATAGCCAGCTCGAAAAAAAATGTGATTTTGTTTTTCTTCTTCTTCTTTCAATTCATTCATTCATTCGTTCATTCATTCAGTCAGTCAGTCAGTACGCGACGTCTTCTTGCTGTTGGCGGAAAAAAAATGTAGGTACGTGGTCGCGTTTGCAATTTCTTTCAATTGCTGCATAACGTGCGACAGCAACGGACGTTCAATGATGGGCTGCATGTGTGCTGCATGTACGTGCGTTTGTTTGTATGAGTGCGTGTATATCGGCATGTGTGTGTGTGTGTTAGTGGATTATATCGTGCGTTCGTTCATATGTTCGTGGGCAGAAGGATATCACATAAAAGTGTGCAAAAGGATCCAAATAAAAGTATATGTACAGCGTATTGTATTGTAGCAATAGAGCAACAACAACAACAAGAACAACTATTAATATCATTGTTACTAAAATCGACAACAACAAGGGCAGTGTATGGTGAACTGCAGTGTGCAATTTAACATTTAATGATCGTAATAAGATATTTAGACTGTGTAAAATGCCATTCACGATAAAAATCCAACAACAGCAATAACAATAATAACAACAACAACAACATTAATAGTAATAATAACATTAACAAGTGCAAAAATACTAACAACAACAACAAAAGTAGTAGTAATAATAATAGCAGCAGCACCGCCAATAATAAGATTTGAAATAGCCTTGGTGGCATATTTGTATGTGAACAATACATACATACATGTTTTGAGGGGTGGGTGCCAGTGGTGAAGCAAAAGTATATACCCAGTTGGAATTGGTGTACAAAGCCATGGCCATGATATTAGTTATATTTCGCTGAACCACATATTTGCATATTCAATGTTAGTTTCATATGAATATTGTTATGAAGGGCATGCGTATGACTCTTTCTTTCTCTCTCTCTCTCTCTCTATTTCTCTCTGATAAAAATAACAGTGTGTACCGAGCTTCAATCTTATAGCTTTATATGTTTGAGTGCAAACTATAGTTGATAATATACTTTTGTATGAGAGGTAGGCGTGGGTTTCATACGATTTCCTATATCTGTCTATTTATTAGTAAATTCAGTGATACATACTGAGGTTTAGCTTGATAATTTTATATTTTCGTGCGCAAAGTGAGAAAACATGTAGGTGTGATTTTCATTGGATTATGACCAGTTTTAAGACTTTCTCCCCAAAGCAAGTTTTAGTTCGATCGTGTTATATTTTCATACGTAAAGTGTGAAAACATCTTTTCCAAAACACACTTTTGTATGGGATGGGGTCGTGATTTTTATCCGACTTCGTTCATTTACAAATTATTCAATTCGTTTGTGAAAATAATCGAAAGTACCAATTTTCAGCTCGATTGCTCTATAATTACGGCAGCTATTGTGCGAACTGACGAACAGACATGAAACGTACTCAGATCGTGATTCTGTCTCATCTGTCACTTTTCCTGATATATGATGCAAATGAAAGCATGAACTTAATATACCCTTGACTCTTTGAAAAGATGGTATAAGTACAAGCTATTTGAACGAGGGATATCATTTTTGTTGAAATACCCTGTATAGGTACTTACTGCGAGTTCATCAGAAGTATGAGTATAAAAACAAGCCATTTACATGGTCCTATTAATTTTCCGCAGTTTCCATATTTATTTAGGGAAATGCCAAAAAATATTATCGAAAGTGATTTCATACTCGTCTCACTTAAAGGCAAGTTATTAATAAGACTTTGCCCTTTCCCGATCTCGTTCCCCTTTGTTTAGGGAGAGTTACTTGAAAACCTACCAGAATATTTACGAATATTCTAGATGATATTTTCATTGACAAGTTATGTATTATAGGATATTGATGTGACTAGTGCCATGAAAGACATACTTGATGCCACATAGATATAAAATAGACTATAATTTCCAACAGGGTAATAACAAATGTGTTAAAAAATATCAATAAAAAAGAAATACCTGACGTACAACTATATTATACGTGACCTGCACATATTCCCGTAATACCGGCATAAATATATAAACATATCTGTTCATATCAGTGGGTGGTTCTGCAAAAATGATATAACGCAAAATAGTTTATTTTGAATTTAGTTAATTCTTGATATATTGTACTTATGTATAACTCGTATGTTCATGAAAAATTCTATAAGAGATATTCTCATGCAAGGTAGCATGTAGTACTTTGAGTAATTCTGTAACTCGGTATGCCTTTGATATTAATTAAAATCATGAACAATAATACATTATCGGAACAAATGTTCACATTTAATCTGGATTGTCTGTTATTATTAATAATTTGCTCTATTACAGTGAGTACCTATGTAATAGCTGGAATTATCCATTACATCGAAAATATTGTACTTTGGAGATTTTAAATTTTGTATGGTACTTAATTTATTGTCGAAAATCTCATAGATATTTTTCTTTTTTTTAGTTGTATTTCTCTCGCATGTAATGCAATACATAAATATCCCAGTCGGAAAAATTTCATTAAATATAGGAACTCTGTTGAGAGAACAACATTTCCATTGATATTTTTCATTCTACACAAAAAATTAGTAAAATCAGTAGTTGGAGACATAAATTTTAATGAATCTTACTTACTCACTTACTTATGTGGCCATAACAACCGAATATCGATTTAGGCCGAAAATAACATGCTTCGCCAGCCATCTCTGTTCTTCGCTAGCTGGCGCCAGTTAGAAATTCCAAGCGCCATCAGGTTCTCCAGTACTTGGTCTTTCCACCGGAGGTTTGGTCTTCCTCTTCTGCGTCGTCCTCCAGCGGGCTCCGAATATAACACCTTCTTAGCTGGAGCGTGTTCTTCCATTCGCTCGACATGACCTAGCCAGCGCAGCCGCTGGATTTTGATGCGCTTTACTATGTCAATATCGGCATATAGCTCGTACAGCTCATGGTTGTACCTTATTCGGTACTCGCCACCAACGCAAATAGGTCCAAAGATCCTGCGTAGGACCTTTCTCTCGAAAACTCCAAGCATTCGCTCATCCGAGATGGAAATTGTCCAGGCTTCAGCGCCATATGTTAGGACAGGCATGATGAGAGACTTGTAGAGTGTAGTTTTCGTTCTTCGAGAGAGGGCTTGACTTTTCAATTGCTTACTCAGCCCAAAGTAACACCTGTTAGCAAGAGTTATCCTACGCATGATCTCCAAGCTGACGTCATTACTGCTGTTAATGCTGGTTCCAAGATAGACAAAGTCCCTTACTACTTCAAAAGCGTAGTTGTCAACAGTGACGTGCTGTCCAAGACGCCGGGACTCTTTGTTTGTTGACACTAGATACTTCGTCTTGCCCTCGTTCACCGTGAGACCCATCCGACGCGACTCTCTTTCCAACTCTGAGAATGCTGCACTGACTGCTCGCGTGTTCATGCCGATTATGTCAATATCGTCGGCATACGCTAACAGCATGACACTTTTGTTGAAGATAGTGCCATTATGTCGTAGATCAGCAGCTCGTATTATTTTCTCCATAATAAGATTGAAGAAGTCGCACGATAACGAATCACCTTGTCTGAAACCCCGTTCGGTATTAAACGGTGCGGAGAGGTCCTTCCCAATTTTCACTGCACAACGAGAGTTATGCAGTGTCATTCTACAAAGTCGAATGAGCTTTGCAGGAATACCGAACTCAGACATTGTTGCGTAGAGGTAATCCCTTACCGGACTGTCGAAAGCGGCTTTATAATCAACAAATAGGTGGTGTGTGTCGATCTGTTTTTCTTGGGTCTTCTCCAGGATTTGGCGCAGTGTGAAAATCTGGTCGATGGTGGATTTACCAGGTCTGAAGCCACACTGATAAGGTCCAATCAGGTTGCTGAGCATAGGCTTCAACCTTTCACACAGTACGCTCGATAGAACCTTGTATGCGATGCTCAGGAGACTTATTCCACGGTAGTTGGCGCAAATTGTGGGGTCTCCTTTTTTATGTACAGGACAGAGAACACTGAGCCTCCAATCATCAGGCATGCTTTCATCCGACCATATTCTGCTTATGAGCTGGTGCATGCGGGTGAGCAGCTCATCGCCTCCGGTCTTAAACAACTCGGCAGGCAGGCCATCAGCACCTGCAGCTTTGTTGTTCTTCAGCCTTAAAATGGCCGTTTCAACCTCGTCATAGTCGGGTGGTGGAACATCAACACCATCATCTGTAATTGGGGTTATCGGGCAAACTCCTCCACTGGCGGAATTGTTCGTAGCATCGCCATTCAGTAACGTGGAGAAGTGTTCCCTCCATAGGCTCAGTACACTCGGGACATCTGTAACCAGATTCCCATTTTCATCACGACAAGAAGAGGCTCCGGGATTTAAACCTCCACTTAGGCGCTTGATCTTTTCGAAGAATTTTCGAGTCTCATTCTTGTCGGTACACATCTCTATTTCCTCACACTCACGTCTTTCCAACTCCCTCTTGTTGCGCCTGAAAAGACGTCTCTCTGCACTCCTTTTCTCTCTATACCGCTCCTTAACAACTCGCGTTGCGCCTGCACGCAGGGTTCTTCTGTAGGCGGCGTCTTTCTCTGCGGTAGCGTCGCGACACTCCTGATCATACCACTCATTCCTCAGAGGCCGGTAGTAACCGATTACCTCCTCGGCAGCACTAGTCATGGAGTGGGATATATGTGTCCACCGTGCGCATGTATCATCAAGTTGGGGAGTGTTCTACATAAGCAGATCCGATAGTCGAGTGGAAAATGCATCTGCTGTCTCTGGTGATCGCAGCTTACTGACGTCGAGCTTTCTCTGTGTGGGACTTCTCTTGTTATTTGCGACACATAAGCGTGTGCGCACCTTAGCTGCAACAAGGTAGTGATCCGAGTCGATGTTGGCACCACGGATCGATTTCACGTCCATCACACTGGAAGCATGCCTTCCGTCAATCACCACATGATCAATCCAGCTGGTTGATGTCCTCGAAAAATACAGAGCTGACATCACCGCTCTCCAGGAAATTTAATGAATCTTTATCGATAAATTTTTACAATGTGGGACCATTTTAAAAAATATTTATCGTTCTCCAAATTATGGAACTAAATTTTTTAACATTTTTCATGATAAACTTACACATTTTACATTTTTTAATAAAAATCGAGAAATATTTTGTCAAAAGTAAATAACAGTTCTTGCATAATTAGAGGTTTTTTTTTAGCTAAATCTGCTTCTACGAATGTATGTTTCTATTTGAATATTACACAAGATAAAATTTCAAGTTATTTCGTGTAGCAATAAATATATTCCACATTTTTTTTTTTTACATATATAGTGATGCACGTTATAAATGAAAATTTACAAATCTCAATGTAGGATACCATTATTTTTCAAAATATCATCTTGTAACTTTGGAAATTTAAATTTTGTATCACAATTGAGTTTCTAAGTAATTTTAATGTTATTGTATGCATAAGTAAAAAAAAATCTCAATAAAAAATTATAAATTTTTTAAACAAAATCTCTAAATTTGTACGGAAGCGATCATTATCATTTAATGTATAAGACTCAAAGTTAGAGAATCTTATTGTTTAACTAAAATAATATTTTATGCAAAATTTAAAGTTATTAAATTCTTCAAATTTCAAAATATTAATTCCTAATACTTTACGTAAAATTTGAAGCTATTCCATTTATAAATACGCTTAGTCCCCAAACAAAATGTTAAATTTTTTTTTTTAAATAGAAATCGACTTTCTATGGAAATTGTACTGAAAATAGTTATAGTGTAATTCTTTTCAATTTTTTAAAAAATTTTTATCACAAGGTTTACGTTGTATAAATTGATGCAAATAATATGTATTCCCAACTATCACAATAGTAAATCCTTGGTTCGTAGAAAAATATCATGTTGGACCAATGTTGAACCAATTCGACATAACTTGGTTTCGTAACTATAAGTACAAGTACACATGTACTCGTACATAGGAATGAGGTTTGGCCTCATCTCTTAGCATATCCATTCATATGTTAGCATACTCCCGCACACATACATATGTGTACGTGTATATATCTATAAATACAATGTGTAGAGATATACACACATATTTACACTATCTTATACTTATAAATATTTTTTTTTTCTTCATAAGCTTATGGCCAGCATGCCTTCTTCATGCATTTTTATATATAGCTATATACATATGTACTATATACATATGTTTCTATGGCTGTAGATGCCAACAATAATACATGTACACCATGAAGCAGCAGCTCCTTAAGGATGTTGCAAGGAAATCACCCATAGACACACACATACACACACAATACACATGTGTTATTGCTTGTGAAAAAAATGGTTGTGCATAGGAGAAGCGCAAAAAATAAAATAACAACAAAACAAATATAAGAAATGATGGCATGGAAAAAAATAATGGAAAAAATGCAACAGTAAAAAAAAATAAACCATAAAGAAAACAAAGCAAAAGTAAAAAAAAACTGTAGCGAAAATTGCGAATAAAAGAAAATCAATCTCATCGTATATTTTTTCATCTACTGCTGTGCGCTGCTACACTACTTACTTACTTTTGTTGTTGGAGCAAACAGCAGCATCTTATAAGAAATGTTGTAAAAAAAAAAATAAATAAAAATATAGCTTACACATACATACACATAAGGTTAATATAAAAAATGTTGGAAATAAAAGCAAAAAATAAAAAATAAAAAATTAAGAAAATAAAACAAAATAATAACAACGACAACAACAACAACAACAACAACAATAGGATCGCTAAAAACGTAACGCTCGTCGAGCTCATGCTTTCAGTTGTGTGCAAGGATAAACGAATGAACTTCAGATATTGGTGCCATGGCATGCACCAGTGCATGTATGCACAGCGAGTGTGGTCGATACGGTAAAAAAACGTGCACGCGCGTTCGATGTGACATACTACTACTACATTACGATTGTTAAAGAACTTTTCTTACAACTTTTCAACTAAACATTTAAGTGTACCATACATACATCATGTGCATTATATTGAAAAATAATATTATGAATTAATTTAAAGGAATATAATGATAATTATGCCTATAGCATTGTTCAATCACTAATACAATATTAATAATATTGAAAAAAATTATAATAATAAATAAATTTAAATCATATCGCTTAAGATATGTACTATTTACTTCGGCTAGCAACAGATGACGTATGAGTGATTCTATAGTGTGCTGAATTAAATTCGATCTCATGACGTATAAGTGTTATATCTGTTTTGTTTAGTGCATTCTTTTAGGAACCTAATTGAATTCAAATTTGTTCCTAATAAAATCATAGTGTTGCTAATTGCTGCTTTTTCCTTGAATTTCATAAATAAATGTCGTTGAATAAGAAATACTTTACACAACAGTATTGCATTATTATTATAACTTTTGAAACAACAAGTGATATTTGATTTGTTAAATATTTAATTAAGATTCTGCGCTGAAATAATATATCAACACATATTGTTTATAAGCATATGAATTGCTTGTTTGCTATATTTGTCATATGTGCAAATATGTGACAGCTTTCACAGCGAATTCAATTTGAATATGGGGCGTATGAGTGTTTGATCGTGATATTTATTTAATTTAATATGAACAAATATTGGGTTGTTGAAAAAGGCATGACAAATTTTGGAATAAATGACGTCACATATATTATTGTACTATTTTGTTATTATTATAAAATGTTTATTTAAATTATTTTAAAATGTTTTTGATTAGATCGCATTGTTCAGTATTTACGTCATATTTAAATTGGACAACCAAACTATTCACTTTAGCAAATACTCAAAGGAAGATATTGAAAAAGCATTTATTGAAGCAACCAAAGAATCTTTTCAATGAACTTTTACCTTCTTTACTTTTTACTTTTTTACTTTTTTTTTGTAAAATTGTTTCGCAGGTAATTTCAGTATTTGCACCATATATCGTGCAAAAAGCTAGCGATATGATTTTCAGAGGAATTAAGATGAAAATAATATAACAAGGTAAAAATGAGTCATGAGCAGTTATGTGAAAGCAGAAAGTGAAAGCCAAGTTTAAATTTGTCTCCACTTTTAAAGCAAATCGAAGTATTATCTACATACCTAGAAATTGATTCCAAGTGGGTAAAATATATTACCGAGCTCGGTTACTTTTTCCCCTACAATATAATTTCCGAACCTAATCACCTCCTATTTCAACATTTTATAGGGAATACCGTGCAAAAATTACATTTTAAAATGAAAGTGGCCCCTGCCGTTTCCAGGATACCTCTACAGAAGTTTCTTGTATAACCGATCGCTATTAATTTTTGCTCACCAACATTTTTTATCAACATACTTATATCCTTTCTCTATGATTTTGGGTGGTTTTCCTATAAATTGAACCCAAAAACACAGAAAGCTGAAAAATAACTCCATAACTGCTCGGAAATTGCTTCCTGCACTATTTTTGGCAAAATGCTCACACCTTGTCCCCAGCAATTAGTGGGATCATAAAATTGGTTCCATTGCTCTCAGGGTGCTTCTATAGGGACTGAATATATCAGTTACAGGTAATTTTTTCGCCGCAATATTTGAAATATATTAACATATTTATATAAAATTGGCTCCCACCGTTTCTAGGGTACCTCTACAGGAACCGCATGTATGACCGACTCCCATGCATTCACCATGGGAGTCGGTCACCATCTTTATTCCCCAATCATACTTATCTCCTACCTGTACTTCTTGCTAAGATCTCTTATAAATTCAAGCTAAAACCATCTGAAAATCGACAAATAATCCCACTTCAGCCCCGCAATCGCCTTTAGAAGGGTACTATGTAAGACCGACTCTCATTAATCTAAAAGGCAACAAATATATTTCGGACCCATATTTATTTTCAGTCCCCAACATTTGCCTTGGTTATATTTGCTCCCTCTTTATTTATAGGTGATTTAAACATATCCCTCGCAGAAAAATTGTCTAAATTCCCGAATCGCCTAATTTTCTTCCCGAAGACAAATCGATATCTCATAAAGGTTTAGTCAACAGTTACAGCATTCCGAAATAAGGAAAGATATAGAACTTGCCAAATTATTTTTTCTTAAACTTTATTATATATTTTAATAAATATAGCTTAGCAATTACTATAAATATACGTCATGACTTTTCCGACAACCCAAAATTATTATTAATTTGCATTTGCTCTTTGAAAATATCAAAATTCGTAAGCTTTTTCTCATAATTTCAGTGATTTAATTACTGACATTACATACACTTTATTGCTTTATAGCTTTGAAATGACCAATGAAAACGAAAGTTCCTAAATAGTGCTATAAATATGTAGTATAAGATGAAAAATTAAAGATAGTAGTAAAATATTTTAAAAATAGACGTCAAAAAAAATCGATGTTCCTTTTTTTAAAAGCAACACAAATATCAATATAAATAAAAATTCAGTGAAAAAGTGTAGAAATATGAAGGAGAAACAAAATTATACAAAATAGTTATAGAAAATACAGTAAAAATATAGCAAACCAAAAGAATAAGAAGTGAAAATAATGGCGTCTAAGAAATAAATAAAATTATGTTAAAAATAATCAAAATAAGTAAGCAAGAAGGAAGACCTATATACTTCGAATTGTATTAACGTTATAGTGAACATTTGTTTCTGGTTTATATATTATAAACGCAGAAATAATAGTAAAATATTAAAAATTATTAATTTTTAAATGAAAATTTATAAATCAACACATTAAAAATGGTTTAACGCTGATTCATAAACATAAACATGATTATTTGATTATTTCTGAGAAAATATTTAATAATTTCAAATTAAAAATCCTAATTTCTTTGAAATTAATTTAAAAACCCATATTTATTAACTATTAAAATTCAAAAAGAGATATTTTAACTTATAGAAACTTAGAGAAATACGATTAAAACAACATATATTTTACATAAAATATCACCTAAAAATTAAGCTAATAGCTATAAATTTATATGAAGTGAATTTGAATAACATTCAAAAAATTATTTAATAATTATGATATTTTTACTTTGAAATCTCAGCATAAAGAATATAAAAAAAGTAACGAAAAAAAAATAATTCATTACGATGCTATAGTCAACTAATTACAAATTCAAAATCTAACAAAAGTTCCTAGAAAAAGTGCAAATTTTCTAAAAAAAAAAAAATTATTAATAATAGTCATAAAAAAGAACAAAAAAAAAAATAATAATAAATAAATACGAATAAATTTAGACAAATTTATATAAAAATATTATTACAAATGTTAAAGTATTAAATATAAAATAATTTGTAATAAAAGAATAATAAAAATTTTAACAAAATAATAATAGTAAAATAGTATATAATATAAATTGAAAAGAGAAATATAGAGAATAATTCTCTTAAATAAATCCATATCAACGTAGACCCCGATCATATCTTATTCGATAATCGTCAGTAATGCGTGTTGGTGCAAAGATCGTGCAAAGAATTTGTCTCGCGAAAACTCATAGACGCAGAGATTTGACGTGGAATTTTGCTTGCTTAAAACTCCAAATATATTTCATCTTTACTGGAAATTGTTAAAGACTTTTCATCATACGTGAAATTATTATGACATTAAGTGCGACCTCTTTCCTTCGAGGGTGAACAACAAAATACTTCAAATTCTACCCGAAAACCCAGATTTGAAAATGAAAACAGGTCATTATTAATCTGAGTCTCTTACTTCAAATATTACTTTGAAGGTCGGCAGAAAAAATAAAAAAACAACAATACACTCTTAAATAAATAAATCCAATAACAGAGCTCAAATTATTGGTTTTACCATTCCATGAGACACCAATATCCAATTTAATATTGACAATAAAAACTGAGATATAGCTGAAACGCAGCCGGGTCAGTATATAAAAAATATCCAAAGAGATTTTCATAGGATTGGAATACGTTCCAGTAGTAAGAGTCGTAATGGGAACAATTCCCAATGAAAAACGCAAATTAAATATCGGATATAATATTAAAAATGCAAAACCCATTATTATGGATAAAAGTTGCAATCATTTTTGACTCGAGTAAATCGACAATAGTTGTAAAATGTGAATACCATAAATAGAAATAAAAAAATTAGTAGCAATAACGATAACAACAACAACAACAACAAAGATGACAGCAAGATCAAGAAAAACAACAAACAACAAGAAGAAGGATTTAGCAGCCATCAACAACCTGAAGAACAAAACAACAACCGCAACAACAACATCAAGGACATAACAAAATTAACAACAACAACAAAACGATAAAACAAAAGGAATAACAACAACAACAAAACCAAAAGAATCCTCTCCCTGAACCTACTGCACTCTCTCAGCTATGTCACAAAAGAGTGCTTGGTGAATGTTATTTGCTCTTGGTAGAGAAAGTGTTAAAATTTCATGAAATTTATATAAAATAAAGTAAAATTAACAGAAGTGGGAATAAAATAAATTGAATACATAAATTATGTTAAAAAAATTCATCACACGTTCTCAAATGTGCATTAAATTTAAATATAGAAAAAATAAGCGATATAATAAATTTTAATTTTAATTCAATTAAATTTATTAAAAGCGTGCTGAAAATAAATTTAATATCAATTTTTTTTTGTATAAAAATTACAAAAATAAAACTTCAGAAAATTTTCGCGGGTTGCTGAGAGCTTAGCTGAGATTGTCTTTAAATTGTGGTAGAAATATATGTTTGTACTACATAGCATTCGAAGAATATCAAAACCTAACTAATAGAAATAAAATGCAAATATTTCAAGCACCAATCAAGCACTGGTTTGTTTTTATTCGATAATTAAAAGACAACATTTGCTACTACTCGGTATTAGAAAATATGTCAAAAGTAATCGAAATTTAACAGATACATTCAATATTGGAAGGTATGAGATAAGTTTGCTAGTACCAATGAAGCGCTGATCTGTTTTTGTTGCTCTTCGAAAATAATAATAATACGGCATTTGTTATTATTTGGTATTGGTATTGCTATTGGTATTCGAGAACATTACTTGGAAAGGTTAACTTTGAAAATAATATTAAATATTAAATAAAATAAAATAAAATGTAATTTATGACTGCATATGTGATTGTTATTTTAATATCGCGTGTGCATTATATGAAAGGGGTCCATAAGTAACCTCACACATTTGCTGCTCCATCTCTTAACTTCGATCTGAGAAATCTTCTAAATACACCAGCTCTTATTGCTTCATAATCGAAGCTAATATATAAGTAGATAAAGTGAAGTAAAGCATTGGAAATTTATTAAGAATAACAATTTGTGCAACAGCCTAAAAATCAATGCGGCATTCTCTTAACCTTCTTGTTAGTATAAAAATTATAAACAATAATCTCTCGCTTCCAATAATCCATCCTCTCATATTGATAAAAGACAAAAGCGAAAAATATGAAAAATTCCAGAAAATATATTGCAAGGTCGTCGAATTTATGTACAAATCAATTCATTTACAAGCGATGTCTATGAGCATTTTTATTACCAAAACCTAAAAAAAAATTCAGAATATGAATAAAATCGTAACTAAAATGAAAACATATATAGAAAATTAAAACGAGAGTACAGGAGCAAAAAAAAAATAAAATAAAGAACAAAAAAAAATAATAATAAAACAACATCCAACTAAATCAAAAGCAACGACAACAATATTGTGAACATAGAGAAGTAAATTCTAAACAAACAAAAACAATTTTCAAGGTTATTTCGTTTATTTTATAAATGCTATGAGAGGAGAATACAAACAAACAGAAAATTGAGCTCTCTAAAAATGACGGTGTTAAAAAAATCTAAAAAAAATTGAAGTAATAAGAATAATAAAACTTAAAAGTACAAAATAAAATTAAATAAATAAAGAAAGACATGAATTCAGAAAAAAAAAATTAGTAATAACAATAAAAATGAGTACAAATATTATGTGTGGGCAAAACAAGTATTGCCACTGTTGCTCTTGTTAACATGCCCCACTAATAACTTACTAACAATTGCCAAAGAAGCGCAGCGAACCGGAAACGGAAGTGTGAGTAAAAGTTTATTTGTTGTGATATGCTTCTATAGGTGTATATTTTCACACATACAGAGTTACATTAAGAATTGTATATAAAGTTTCTTGTGTGAAAAATATAACAAAGAAAAAGAAAACACACAGTAATGACAACTTTTTTGCGATGTGTGTCTGTGTGTGTGTGTGCTAAAAGTGAAAGTGTACCGTATAGTCATACACGTGAAATGTGTAATTTAAATGACTGAAAAAATGAACAGAAAACGAAACATATTTTTGAGTGGATTTGTAAAATAAAATAAACGACTTGCAGTACCTTCGAAATATAAATAATATGAATATGTCACCAAGTTCTGTGAACTCTTTCAATGTGTCTGATTCACTAACAACAATGGCACAAGTTACTATGAACACCATTCCCACCACTTCGTTCACTAATCGTTGCAAACAACATCAAGCATATCAACAATATCATTTTTATAAACAACAACAACAACAGCAGCAGCAGCAACAACAAGAACAATATCATCATAATCATCATCACCAACAACCATATCTGACACCAACTGAATTCTATAAAAATTTATTCGCTAGTGCTGTATTACAACAACAGCAACAACAGGAGCGACAACATCGTGAACAGTTGCAACATGTATCATCGTCATCATCTCCAGCAGCAGCAGCAGTAGCTGCATCTCCACAACCACAACCAGCTGCATCTCCAACGTCATCAGTACATAATGCATTCATATCTCAACGTTATCATGCACATTCATCATCATCACCGCCTACCCCATCGCCCCCACCTCCGGCACCACCACTACCACCGTCATCAGTAACAATAAGAACGACATCATCAACATTGCCGTCAACACCGTCAACAGCAGCAGCAGCAGCAATGACACCATCAATGGGATCACCAACGACTGCACATATTCCACAAAATTTATTTTTCTCATCAGCTGCTGCTGCAGCGGCTGCTGCCGCGGCTGCAGCTGTTGCTGTTGCAGATTCGGTAAAATGGCAAAAGAATCGACATCGTTTTCGCTATAGACAGCGTTCACATTCGATGGCATCGAATAATTCGGATACGTCTGTAAATCATAAACACCTTCAAATCGATGAAATGGAAAATAGTAATGATGTTAGTTGAAAATGTTGCTTTCTAATTGTGTGCTATTTCCTATATATTGTCCGTATGCTTATGAAATAGAATTGGCTAATGTTGCAGTACTTCAAAAATTGTTTGGGTTCAGAATAGAATGAGTCTATAAAATGTACTATTATCAAAAAATTAGATTCCAGAATAAAAATTGTTCTCAGTTGTGTCTAATAACAAGGTTGCAATAGAATAAAATGTACACTCAATGGGAGATGGTAAATTTCTACTGAATTTAGATCTGACGAATTGAGATTTTGTTATGAATGAATTTCTCAGCGTTTGTATGTATGTTTATGAACTATATTATATCTCGTCATTTTGTTCAGAAAGCTTTCAACATAATAATTTCAACTTTATGTAAAATACAATGTTGACGAAGAAATATGTTTCTCAACATTTCAATCGATGTATATGTGTAGTTTAATAAACCCATATATTAATTCCATTCATATTAAATATGTATATTGGGATGATTAGCATGAACCGTTCGTTTTTTGTGTGAACTTTTGTGCCAATAATTGAAAAACAATTACAATATTATTTCCAAAAAATCGTATATGAAGACTAATTTGAAATCAGATGAAATTTGCTGTACCAAAAAAATATATTTTTTTCAATATTGAATATGGTGGCTTTATTCGGAACTTTGAAGGCCAAAATATCGCTGAAATCTTTTTCTAGTTAAATTAAAGAAATATGTGATACTGAATGCTTTTATGAACCTTGGCTGAGAAGTGTCTATATCCAAAGTGATCACTGATGTTCCGAATTCAATAGACTTATTACAATATATTTATTTTTCTAAATGATGGTTAATGAATGTTAATATTACTAGGGCAAAATATCTCCTAATACTCTCTCTGTTCTTTAACAATTTTGACTTTGACAATTTTCAAGAAAACTTATTTTATCCTAATTCAATTTACTTCTTTCAGAAGCCAACAAATTACGCATGGGCAACATCATCTGTGGGATCAACAAATATTGAAAATAATAATAATAATAATAATATCATCACCACAACCCCAAACAATAACACATTATTACCAACATCAGCGCCAGCGACACCAATACCATCAGAGCCTTTAACAAATTTAGAAGCAGCAGCAGCACAACAACAACAAAACCATCATCAGCGCCGGCAACATTTTGAACATTCAATTAAATCACCGGAAGAAGAAGACGACGAAGACGCAATAACAACAACAACAACAACATCGGCAGCAGCTGCTATACAGCAACAAAACCAACAACACCACCAACAACAACAAGAACAACATAATTTATCTTTACACTCACCAACATATATCAAGCATCAAAATCGTAATACATCGACATCAGCAGTAACATCATCGAATAAGATTGGTGGCACTGGTGTCACTGCCTCAACTGCTGCCACAATGCCAATCGGCGGTGTACAGGGTCAAAATCCAACACAGGGTCTAGTGCATTGGATGAGTGCTGTTATGGCTGAACATATGACCGGTCAGACACATCATGATCCCACTTCGGTGGGTATGCATTACATGTGGAATGGTAATGTTGATGTAAGTATATTCATATATTATTCAGAAGTTCATATTATTGTTCATCACATATGTACGGTTTGTGTTTCCCAATTTAATTGCTTATGATTTTTGTAAAAGTTAAATATTAACATAGGCTGGCTATTAGTATGACAATCCTCGTTCTCTTCGAAAAGAGACAAAAGACATGTTGAAAAATACGGTATTTTTCTAGTGATATAATAAAGGGTGCATTTAAAGGTGTAGAACATTAAAATGAAATAAAGTAATGGGATTACATATTTTCAAACTACATGGCGTAATCAAAAAATAAAAAATAAATATATGGCACTTAAAGCCCCAAAGGGCTCATTGGCCGAGCTTCTCTTCTATTACTGTTGTGCGTCTTAAATTTTGGACAGTATTAGAATGGACCTACTTATTTTAGCCGGTTCCGAACGGCAGAACACTTGTGACATCACTTTTTCTGAGCTTTGTCACAGAGTTCTTTTTAGAAGCTTTTTCATGGCAAGTTGTTACTGTCGGAAGAATTGCCAATTGCTTGCCGACAGGTGGGTACCATTCGAAAGAAAAATCTTTTCGATATAAAATTTGTTATGCATCAGCCGGGTATTGAACCACGACCTACAGATCAGAAGGCGAACACACTAACCACTGAGCTACGGCACCCACATGGCCGTAATCACCAAGTCTAATTTTCCTTTCAAACAATGGCTGCCGTACCTCGGCAGTAGTTCGCACAATGTTGTATTCCAAATCGTACAAAATTTTACGGTTTGTTCGCATATATCAATGACTTCACGTAACCCAAAGAAAATAATCAGAGGCGTTAAATTACACGATATCGTTGGCCAATCGACTGGTGAATTTCGAGAAATAATTATTATTTGATTTCTTAAAGACGTAATTACCAACTATTTCACCGGCCCACAAAGCAAATTGCGAAAAAAGGCCTCATCACTGAACAGAATATTGCGATAAAACAGTGGGTTGGCTGAACCATTGACCATTGACCATTGACTGAACATACGGCACGAATGATGGCCATTCGGCTTTAGTTTTGTCCCAGCTGGATCTTAGAGATCATTCCTTAAAATCTTCCGTATGGTGTGCACTGTATGACACCTCTGCGGCTTCGTATTATCGTTTAGAGTATTATTATACAGAATTATACAGCACGGAAATGATCCATAGTTAGCCAAATAAGTTGCTGGGACGACGATTAGGTCGACCATAAAATGGACATAGCGCTCGGGAACAATCTTGAACTGAACCATGATTTTCGAAATAAATTTGCATAATTTGCAAGCGTCAGTCTATTCATGATAATGCGGCTTACCAAACTGAGCACAACTGACAATAACGTTGACAGATCTGACCAATTTGTGACTGCTTCATCGCAATCGGAAATCATAATCTCTAAAAAACCATCCTTATATGTATGTGTCCTAAATTAAATCATTAGGTAAAGTTTTTATAAGTTCGAAAACAGATTAATGACATGGAGGAGATCTTGGCTGCAGAAGTGTAGAAAAGCTATGATAGTTTTAAGGAGAATTGACCAGCGTACGTTATAGTAAAATAATAGTCAATTAGAATATGACACTTTCTCCAATTAAATTGTGTTCCGTTTCATCACCGTGTTGATGGAAATGAGACCGAAAATTAGCTAGCCAAAATGTGCTTCGTAGCTCATTTCATAGATCTAGAATCATACTTTGGGGATCCAGAATCATAGTTCAAGAATACGTGGATTTTGACCTAGCTCATTAGTTTAACTCCATTTCAAAATAAAAATGTTGGATTAGAACTTTCGATGTACACGTTGGCACAGCGTTAGGCCACATAAGAAGTCGTTTATTTAGTACGGTCTTTTTCCGTTCATCTGGTATTTGATGAGCTTCATCAAAAATATCTTTGCATTCATAATGTTTTTAGTAGAATATATCTTTATAGTTACCTTGTTTGATTTTTACATCAACCTTGAGAAATGAAGTATATTTGGGTCACTACTCCACACAGCGCCAAATCAAACTATCTTTACCTAAAGTTATTATTCCCAAAGTACTGGGATATAATATTAGTACTGTCTAATTTGAAGATAGAGTAAATATGAGCAGATCTGGCTGCGTTCATTATAAGCCCAATTAATTAACGCATTCGTACTTTGGATTTTATTATATTGTAGAAAATGTTTCTATTAAAGCATAAGTTTGTAATCGAATGTTTTAAGTGTGGTTTTTAAAAGTCCTTTTATTGAATCTTCAACCATAAGTTCTGGTTCATTTCGTTGATTTTATAAAAAATAAAAATAATTTCGTTGATTTTATAGACATTCATATTTTCATAATTTTAATAAATAAAGAAAATTTATGATATCACACCTTGATATTGAAAGTTTAATATTACTCTGCTTCGAGTAATTGTTGAAAGGAATTATAGTTGAAATAAGTACAAGTTCAAAATGATGAGTTTGTTCTTGTGGTAATTACCAAAACAGCTTTATCATATGCGACATATTCCACCTACATGCTCGTGTATACTAATTCTTCTAATCCAGAAAGGCAAATAAAGAAAATGAAAGGCAAAAAGGAAGATATGCAAAAAAAAAAAAAAGTGTCTTCAAAAGTAGTGAAATTTAATACAGTACTGCTTTTTCTTGCAAAAAAGAAAAAGTAAATCAACTAACCTGTTATATATGAAAGGGGTGGGGTTCTGCTTATCAAACTACAGCCATATTTTTTTAACCAAATATTTAGAAAAACATCTATGCAAAACCACGGTCAAAGTGAACTTCCGTGATACTTAATAATTTCAACATACTTCTGCTACTCTCTCAAAAATCTCTTTGCCTCTCAATCTCACTCTCTCTCGTGTTCTGAATTCTCGTAATTTTTCTTCCTGACCCTTCACAACTTTTTATAAAATAGAATGAAAAAAATAAAAAGCAAATTAAAAAAATATGTCTTTGAGGCAGACGCTGAAAAAAAATCCTTTGATTTTTTTTATATATTTTTTATTTTTTATTTTGCTGCTTTTCAATTTTTTTCCACCTTCCACTTACCACCACTTCATAGTCTTGCCTAGGTAAACGCATAAATACAGGCTCTCTCTCACATTCTTTGTTAGTCGTTCTCTTTTTCAGTCTCTCTCTCTCTCTCTCTCTATATCTATATGTGTGTATAGAAGCAATGCTCTCTCACAGAGAATAGAATTTTTATAATATTGGCATTGTTGTTATTTATACTCCTTTTTTTTCGTGGCGATTTTTTCTTCAAATTCCTCTTCTTCCGACTATTTTTTTCGCTTCTTCTATACATTCAAGATGTAAACAAGCTTTTCTTGGAAGCTTCATTTTAAAGTGTGTATGTTGTTGTTTTTTCACTTCATACTTTTATGGGGACAACGAAAGGATTGTGTTTGTATTGTATGCATGGGTATAAGTGAGTGTGAGAGTTAATTTTCCCCATCCATATCCTTTGGATTTTTTCATTCAATTTTTGTTGTGGTTGTTGTTGTTGTTGTTGTTTTATATTGAGTTAAATGGAGATTGATTGTCTCCAAGGACAATTGTATTGTTGCAGCAACTAGAAGAGGTAAAAAAAAAAGAAAATAATAAAGCTTAAAATTGATGAAAATATGTAAGAAGGCAAAGAAAAATAAAAAAAAAATACAAAAATTGCGTAAACACTTTATTCGACTGCATAACCTTAATTATACACGGTATACATGGTGTTTTACTACAGGATATAAAATGAGTTAAAAATTAAAAACTAGTTGGAATAAATTTGATGAAAACATCAATTTTGTAGGGGAGTTCCCATAAGGATTGCATATAGAACGCATGTATTTACGAACGGAATTATGAGGCAGAATAATTAATGCAGATCGGTCATATATTTCATCCATCCAGAGGTGATTCCTAAACAGCTATTGTGTTATTTGTCGCTTTTCAGGTGTTTTTACGTTCAATTTGTCGGACAGCCTCCTAAGGTTATGATATGGCGGGTAAGTATGTAGAAAAAAGGAGGCTTATCAAATATTTTACCCTCCTAGAGGCACTCTTAGAGCGTTGAGATGCAGTTTTTGCAAAACTTCAATTTTGCGTGGGAGTTCCTGTATGATGTGTAGATTTAGACTAAGAAAGTTTCAAAAAATGTTAGGAAGTAAAATAATGGGATTCGGGAAAACATCTTGTTCCTCTCGGGACAACTCCTGGGAAGCAGTAGGGGTATTTTTGTCTTTTTTGTCTATTATATAGCTTTCATTTATATCACCCTTCGACTATTAGTTTTTGACTCAGAAATGTAATAGAAAAAATAGGATATCAAATGTGAACATTCGCATACCTGATTTCGGCTCAGTTAAAAATGGAGAAAATTTTTAATTTGGTTCTTTTTGGACGGAACAAAATTGTTGCTGGAAATATTTATTAGTTTGTTATATTATTTTTAACATTGAAAACATTTTTAGTTAGTAGTTTCTGTCTCCATATGATATCAAAATAGTGAAGGTATAAAAAATATAATCTCGAAGAGACTTCCATAGACATTTTTTCGAATGTGATTTTACCAAAATTTAATATTCTACAACCTCTAAGAATAATTATGAATGAAGTACATACGATATTATTCAATGGAAATGAAGGGCTGCAGCTCTAAAATCCAAATACATTAGAAAAGAACCCTGTATACAACAAAAGTGGTTATACATTAAGTACAAGCTTAATAGTATGAACGCCCACGACACGCACAATTCCAAAGGCACAGGAATGGGAAAATGTACGGCACAAAAAAAAAAAAATTATTTCTATTTCAATTTGATGAATGCATGGAGAAAAAAAGAGTTATAGAGTGTGGAGAAAAAGAGAACTTTAAAGGATGTCCGTTGTTAATTAATTTTAAGGACAATGAAGAAGTGAAAATTAAACAAGAAATGAACTGAAAATCAATTTCAAATACATACTATGAAAGTGAAGAATATGCCCATATAATAAAGAAAGAAAATAATACTCTTAACAAATATTAGAGAGAAAAAATACAGAATAAAAGAAGAAAATTAAGCAGAGTAAAAAAGAAAAATGGAACAAATATTGATGATAATGATAATAATACCTATAAAAAATATAATCAAAACCTCCAGACATAGAGTTTTCAAAGTTTTGCACATACAATGTAATTGAGCCTCTTTAATGAAAGTTGCTTGAAATAATATTTATTTAAGGGTACAATAAATGTACTTTCCTTTACGATTATATGTAGATGTATGTGTGTCGCTATGAAAACATTACGAAAAGCAAACAAAACAAAAAAATCGGAAACTTACAAATCAATTATGAAATATGTCTATTAATGATTTTGTATCACTACATAAAAAGCTGCTTTGATTATATCTTTCAAAGTTGAATACACAATTTAATGGTCTCTTTAATTGCTGAAGCGCATTAAAAGGTCGCCCTTACATATATTTACTGGAATATGTTTTTTGCATGGTGGATCCCAACCATAATGAATTGACCAAAGAATTGTTTTGGGCAGATTTCACAATTCAGGAAGGAAGATGACACTCCATAAATCTCTGAAAATGCATATATTTATGCATGGTACGGAATCTTGGACAATCTGCATCACAGATTATATACTTAATATAGTTTTCGCGAGGAAACCCGTACACAAGAACTTTGGACTCCTTTACGTTATCGAATATGGTGTGTGCTTAATAGAGTTTGAGAGAGGAAACCCCTACGAAAGAACTCTGGAACTGTTTACGTCAACAGCGTGCATCGAATATTATGTCTGTTCTCTGATCTCTGTTTTAGAAAATGTTATTAAATTCATTATAAGATTCTATTGACCCCCTGTGTGCAAGGTCTTGCTTTTAAGCTCTGTAGTTTTTTATTTCAAAATTCAAAATTTTATTCTTTCAAAAAATGTGCACTTATCGGCTTGTAATTAAAAATTTTTCCAATAGTGAAAATTTGCCTTGGAAAATCGTCTGAGAAATAGCTGTGATGAAGCGCAAAAAAGTACGATTTACAAAGAAACGACAAACAGCATTATAAAGACACCTCGAATCTTCTAATGACAGTGCCCATTTCAAACCACATATCCATTCCACTGTTATGGAAGGGGAAAAATTAGCGAGAAGTGGGTTTCGCAGAGGTCTAGTGTGTGCCATAATAGAAAATTACATATTTTTTATTGCTACATTTTTAATGGCTTCCTGATCAGTTGGACAGCAAAGTAAATCCTGATGTGTGCCTCCGCTTCGATTCAATCCAATTTTCAGAACTTTATGAGCTATGTATATTCCAATTTTGGCCAAGCTTGATAATATCGAGTGAAAGGAAGAATGAGCTTCAGTCTTCAGGTATTGATTATGTGCAACGATGAAGAGGAAAACTCGACCCTCGACTTCAAATGGAATATGCCAGCCAGTGATACGATATGTAACTGGCGAAATGTTCTGCGAGTTAGAGAAAGATATTAATCGGGTTGGTTAATCAAATACTTTAAAGTAAAAACCACTTACATAACATTATTCACTGATAATTGTTTATTCTGGTCAACATTCAAATCACTTAAGATGTCCTCATATGTCCTCATATGTTTTCGGTACACAAGATATTAAATAAATTAGTTTCCTTACATCATCTTGTCAAATTCTGTGCGTTTTTTTTTACCATTATTTATTAGCTGTAAACTCACACGCTTAGTAATAGCAGATTAGGGCAGTTTGACTTCAGCACCTATTTTTTCAAGTACAATACATCTTTGACCCGAAAAGTGTCATTATTATTTTCTAACTTGTATCGAAATTTTTTTTTTTTTTGTATCGAAATGGGCCTTCGTATATTCTTTGTCGGCCCAACATTAGTCACGACTATAATTGAGGTGCACTCTGGCAGTACGGAGACCTCTTGGGTTGCCCATAATTTTTAAATCGTCTCAAATAATGGCGGATTTGCTTATGATAAATTGCTGAAGATTTTACCATTTCTTACAGATCATTTTAGCTACATTTTAGCTACAACAATCCTTGCAATAATGCTGCGAACATTTTTTCGACACTATTTTTTTTTAGCAATTTTGCGACGTTATTGCAAAGGAATTAAAAAAATGTCTAACAAAAAATATCGAATTATATTTTTGACATTATTGCAAATACTTTTGGTATAACAACGAACAAATGTTTCCTACTTCTTCGATATTGTTGAAAAATAATTGAAATAATGTCAAATAAAAATTTAAGAATTATATTTTCGACATTATTGCAATTACTTCTTCAATAATATCGAAAATTGCTAGCACTTTTTCGACATTATTGCAGAGAAATTGAAATAATATCAAACAATGTAATTATTATTGCAAAAATGTTCACAGCAAAGTCGAAAATTATTCTAGCAAAAATTTCGATATTATTCGATATTCAAAAAAAAAAAGATAAAAAAAATGAAGCTACAATAATGTAAGCCGATTTCAATGAGAATATTTTTGCAATCATTCGCAAGACTAATTCTTAATAATAGCTAAAATAATAGTGCCTTTGATTTTTAGAAAAAACTATATTACTCTACTATCTACTATATGAATACTTTGAATTTCTCTATATCGATTATCAATTATGAATATATAAAGAACAAATTAAAACCACATGAAATTCATTATGCAAAACCATTTAAAACAATTTTCCAATGTTTTTTTTTCTTTCTGTTTTATTGCAATTTGTAGATTCAACTAAAAATAAACAAAAAATGCTTAATAAATGGAAAATCGAGTTAAAATTCGATAAAAAAAAAAGTACAAATTTTCAATACCAAAAAACAAAAAAAAAAAAAGGAATATTAATTGTAGCATATATGTGTAGGTACATATACATATGTAAGGGTAGTGGAAAATTTAAGTTCTAACCTCAAACCACATGCAAAGCGAACACAAAATACATAGATATACTCGTATAAGCACAACCAACATTGACGAATGAAATGAATATTTTGCAATGAATGTGGTAGCATTTGAAAACGTTTTGTTGGCTGGCACGCGAATTTTTTTCCCATTTAAAAAAAATTTTTAGTTTTGTTTTTGGGGTTTTTCTTTTCATTTATTCCATTTTTGGTTTGGTGTCTCTTCGTTCTTACGTTTTGCTTAGCCGTCGTTGTCGCCGTCATCGTCAAATGCGGGAAAAAAATCAATAGAACCAGACGGGGAAAAAATTTAAAAACGCAATAGCAGCAAAAAAACAAACAAAAATACATAAAGTAAATAGAAAAAAATTTGTTAACCGAAAAAATATATTTTTTTGCTTTTTCTGGTTACTACCGAACATTTTTGGAATGGGGTTAAAAATTAAAAATTGAAACGAGCATACAAATGAGTAGAGTACATACAGAGAGAGAGAGAGAGAGAGAGTAGAATTAAAACAAAAATTCAACAACAAAAAATAGAAAGTTGTGGTCATAGGAGGACTGGCACCAAAGAGTAGCCCGTAGCTCGTCCTTAGTTAGGCAGATTGTAGGCAATGGAGTGAGCGAGTGGATGATTTCTGTTGAAATAGCGGTATGAAGGTTAGAGATAAACGCATCATCTGCAATTTGAATATCTTCGATTCACTCATTACAGTTCTTTTCTTCAAATTTTTCATCCTTCATCTCCCCAACAACAAAAGAACAGCACCCAAATGGCAATATTAACGCATTCATTGAAGCCCATCCGCATCTGTTTCTCTATCTGTCTAACTGTCTGTCCATTTGCACCCGTATACTAGACCTAAATAAATAACAGATCCACTCTCATACTTTAAATGACCAAGAGAAAGGAGAAGAAATAAAAGTTGGGGGAAATAGAAAAAATAAAAATAGAAAAATGTGACTAAAAAATGTTTTGAAAAAAAGTAGACACATATTTTTATTCCTAATTTCTTTTTTATACTTTGTACAGGCTTTTTTGTCATTGGTATTATGCATTGAGCACACTTTTATCGTACCAACACCTCCATACTATGCTCCACGGGCACACACACACACACACACACACACACACACTGAGATACATTGCATTCAATACGACACAACATAACATTGCCAACGCAACCATCGTCAGCTATGATCAACAGCACTAACAACAACAACAACAACAACAACAACAACATTTTTCTACTCATAGCAAGAAAAAGGCGCAATTTTGTGTGCTTCAAATTGAAAATAAAAAGAAGACAGCAATGCTGATGGGGTTTCATGGTTGGGGAGGAAAAATGTTGAAAAAAATTGTTCCATCCATTTTTTGCCCGTGAAGAATATTTTTTTTAACTCTTCCTCTTCTTGCTGTTTTTGATATTTTTTCGCTTTGCCACCATCACCATCATTATTATGTTGAGGGCGCCATTATTAACATGTACACTCCTTCTTACTCACATACCAACAGACACACACACACACACAAAGTTCAGCTTCAGCTTTGATACCTTTGGTTTTGATAATTCCAGTACAAGAGTTTTTTGTTGTTGTTTTAGGTACTTACGTATGTCGAACATTTACTCGTTCGTTCATTCGTTCGTTCACACAAACACACACTCTTTCTCTCTCTCTCTCTCTCTTTCATCGCTCAAATATATTATAGGTACTGTTGCCGGAAGTTGCAATACCGTCAGTGCAAGAGTGTGTGTGTGTGTGTGTGCGTGTGTGTGTTTGTGGCAATATGTGTTTGTATAAAGAGAATATATTTAATAGTATGAGTTGTGATGCTGGTCATCTTAGCTGCAATAGCATCATTTGTATACTTTGTATACTGAATAGTATCTAGTACATAGTATGCATGCAAACAGAGCAACGGAGAGAAAAAGAGACAGCGATAGATAGAGAGAGAGAAAGAGAATTTTAGTGATGAATATAGTGTTGGTTGGGTGTTTATTGCGTTTATGAATACTTACAATCGAATTTTTTCTTTATTATTTTGTATACAACATTTTTTCTATTTCCTTTTAGTTGTTCTGTAAAATGCGTGTTTGAGGAGTCAAACATTGATATATAGTACTACATCGTCTGTTGCATGCAAATATGAATATGTGTGTGTACATGTAACGTTTTTAGTGTAACTTAAACATTATTCTAACAAGTCGGATGGGCAGTAAGAAAAAATATACAAATTAAATTTACTCAAAGTCATTAAAAAAAGTGTTGAACAATTTCACGGACAAAATTTATAATAAAAAAAATTACACTTGCCATGCCAACAAATGTCTCGCACTATACCGTATTCTCATACCTTTATACAAATATCAATGTATACATGTATATTTATATAAATAGTATATAAATATATACCTAATCTTGGATGTCAAACACCAATAGTACAAAGCTTTGCAAGAAAAAGCAACAAAATCATTTACACTGTCAAACATAGCTACATCAAATACATGCAAATACAAAGATAACCACCCACCGTTCATATGCAATTACTACATACAAATGCCACATATGTTCCATGAGCGTAATCTCTGTGGGAATCAGCGGATAAATGTATCCCATAATCCCCTAATTGTATTCCTATAGTCAAAAAGTGTATTTAATACACTTATTTTTTTTTCAGATTTTTTCTATTCGAAAAATATGTAAACTTAAAATCCATAAAATCCATGGGATATAGCTTTTGTATTTATCGGATTACGCTCTTCTCTTATGTCATCCATTTGCTGGTAAAAATATATTAACGTGCCGAAATTTTAGTTAGTTATTACCTCTATTATCGAACTCATGATTTTTTTAGTGAAAATATATTTATGTGCTAAGTTTCATTTCCGATGCGTTATATTTTCATGCGAAACTTATTAAAAGTTAAGTTCCATAAAGCTCTTTTGTATGGTAGGTAGGTGTTTCTCTCCGATTCTCAACTTTATATTTCCGCGCGCACGCTGTGATAACATCTATTCAACAACATACTTCTGTATTGAAGGTAGGCGTGGTTTTCATTCGATTACGTCCATTATAGAACTATGCCATATAGTAGTCCTTAGAAGCTTACTAATTCAAATTTCTAATTGCATAATAAATAATAGCATTCTCCCACTGATTGCCGCCATTGAGTATGAAAATACTCGAATTCGCATGCATGTTAAACTATTTTCGTACATATTGTACACGTATATATTATATTCGACTGTAGGCAAAAACAACAACAAAAACTCTATAACCCGCCCATAATTTGTTTTTCGTCATTTGGTTTTTTACCAAATTATATTCTTCCATTTTTACAACTTGTGATCTGTGATACTATTCATTTTTTAAATATTGTCTTTCATTGGCAACATTTTAAATAGTAATCGGACATATCTATTATTTTAGCATCAACATTTTGTTAAATTCTATTTAGAATATCATGTTAACGCTAAAAAATTGCAAACAAATAGAAGAAAAAATGTATGTTTGTACTACTATAAAAACAACGAAAGCAAAAAGAAGACAACTCGCCGTCCAATATTTATAACGAAAAAATTTAGCGCCACTTAAATATTCGTGTGTATTTTTCCCACAAAAGGATTTGTTGTTATTATTTGTTTGTTTTCTTTCACTGTTGTTTTCTTTTTATTTGACATTTGTGCTTAGATTTGACGGTCAATCATCATGAAATTTCTGATTTTCCTTTTTTCCCATTTCGCAATTTTTCATTCAAATCTTTACCAATTTTTTTTTTTTTGTTGCCTATACTCGTATGAAATACATTTTGAATATTTTAAAAGAGAATTTTGTTGTTTCCATTTTGGCAGTGTTTAGTTTTCTGGGTTATTGAGATTACCATAGTCGCGTGTTTTTAGAATGATAAAAAGCAACCTAGAAATATATTTAAAAAAATAACGATTTAATATCCCACCTAAATTGTTTGGTTAGATGAATAAAGCGATGATGACTGATGAATGAAGAGTGAATAAATAAATAAGATTATATCGAAAAATATTTTTTACTAAAATATTTATAGTTTAGATTCATATTTTTCATAGGATGGGAAGTAATGAAATAATGATATTCATTTTTGTTTTATTCTTTCCTTGGCCAATGCACAACAACAGCACTATTTCATACACTCCCCTTGATTTTCTATAATTTGTGCGTAACGGCTGGACACTATTTGGCTCAAATTTTTCACGTAGTCCGGTGGAGTTTCTGAATTTAGGAGCTACTTTGGGCTAGATAATGTATTGCGAAGTTGAGCCCTCTCTCGAGAAACGAAAACCTACGTAAGATCTTTTTATCTATTTGCATTGCCGCGAGTATCGAATAAGTTACAACCATGAGCGGTATGAGTAAACATAGTAAAGCGCATCAAAATTCAGCGGCTACGTTGGCTAAGTCATGTCGAACCAATGGAAGAACTGTAGAACTTGTCGGGGCTAGCTAGCGAAGAAAAGAGTTGGTTGGCGAAGCATGCTGGATTCGACCTAAATCGATTTTCGGTAAGGAAGGAAGTAAGGAAGTAAGTTTTACTGTGCGCACCAACTTTTTGCTCGTTGCTCTTTACTAAGTACGAGTCAGCAGATTTGATAACCAAAACGAAGACTCATCAGTGTAATTAATTTTGCTCCAATCGTTGGGCGACTTAACGTACTAGCGAACTAACTAACGATTTTGTTCGAAGAAGTGAACAATCTTCGCGTGATGTTGTTGATATGTTTGGCTGGACGTTGGAACAGGCGCTTACATTTGTTTCACATTTCCATCATTCCCCCCAATGCCGGACAACTGACTTTGGCTTTCTAATCACTTTGACAGCCGCTGTAATGTTTAGTTTGGGCCACGATGGTGACAAACTAAGAACATTGCTTCAAAACGTTTTTCGAAAAACTAGGAACTCATATTTTAACTTCACAAAAAAATCTAAACAGTGCTGTCAAAAACAGTTTGTACATTAGCCAAGGGTTGCATCTGCTCACACCAAGAGATAGATTTGACCACACTGTAAATATTTATTGGCCTTAATGAATTGTTAGCTGTAGTTGAAGAATGTATTCTTGGCCATTATGAGGAATGGTAATTTGCATTAATAATCGGCTAATCATAAGGAATTTGATTATAGAATTATTCGATTAGTCTAAATTTTGATTAATCTGATATATATATATATATATATATATATATATATATATATATATATATATATATATATATATATATATATATATTTATATATATATATATATATATATATATTTATATATATATATATATATATATATATATATATATATATTTATATATATATATATATATATATATATATATATATATATATATATATATATATTAATATATATATATATATATATATATATATATATATATATATATATATATATATATATATATATTTTAGGGATTAGCCGAATCAGACCACTTATATGGGTCCCTTTTCGTCCCTCAAATCGTGTGTTAATTATTTGTTCGGTTGCAGAATTCTTCTACTTCCTTCCTCATAATAATATCACGCGTTATTTCAAGCATCTCTTTGTGGGGTATGTTCCACATTTCGAGTTCATCAATAAATTGGCGACCCAGTGTGGACATCCTCCTGCTTGCCAATGCAGGACACTGGCACACTATGTGCGCCGCTGTCTCTGCCTCTTCCATGCATAATCTGCAAATATCAGCATCCTCCCCATCAACAAGACCCATCTTGCTGAGGTGGTACCTGAAATTGCATTGCCCAGTTATTAATGCAGTCAACCAGCTTAGAGTCATTCGTCCTAGACTGAGAGCCCTCCCCGATTCACTGCCCTTTGATAGCCTCAACGAAGCCTTTGCTTGTCTACAAGTAGATAAGTTCTCCCATCTCGTGAGATGAAGTTTCTTTATCCACTCTTCGACCTTTGCCTTCACCGTCCCGCTGCTGAGAGCAACTACTGGTTCAGGTCCATAAAATTCAGCTTCAGATCCTTGTCTAGCCAAGGAGTCTGCAGCTTCATTCTGTTCTATACCAATGTGTCCCTTCACCCACATAAGAGTAATCGCATTACTACGAGCACACCCATTAAGTTTCTGAACACATTCGAGCGCCAACTTAGAAGATACCGTAGGTTGTTGCAGCCGCCTGACCACCGCCTGGTTATCGAGTGCTAGCAAGATTTTCTTACCTTGCACCTTTCCATCCAGTAGATGGTCTAGCGTATGCATTAGACCAATCATTTCTGCTTGATAAACCGATACGTATCTTCCCAGATTCAGAGTGCATGCCAGTCCCAACTCTTTAGAGAAGATTCCAGTACCCGCTCTGCCATCCATTAATGAACCATCTGTAAAAATACTGATGTCATTTTCCTCACATACATCATGTGTGAGGCCGTCTTCAATGAGTGTTCTGTGTGACTTTTCAGTCATCTTCAGCCTACCCATTCCCTCCATTGGCATCTGCGCCTCCTTTACACTGCTATATAGCAGTGACAGGATGCCCCTGTGCCCCCTCTGTGTGCCGAATCCATACCAATTATTGGTTGTCTTCAGACGTAATGCTGTTAATGCCGCTGACTTCATAATATGCAAGTCCAACGGCAGCAGCCCGAGAAAGACTTCCAATGCTTCTACCGTGCTGGTGACCTTAGGCCACCAGACCACAGCAGCATATGTTATTAAGGGTCTGACCATCGTTGTGTAGATCCAGTGCGCTGCTCTGGGAGTGATTCCCCACATGAGACCGAACACTCTCTTACACTGATGCAATACCCGCTTGCCCTTCTGGATCTTGTCATCGACGTGACTATTCCAAGTCAGCTTGTTATCTAGGATGACACCTAGATACTTTACTTCCTTGGATACGTTGATGTTCGATCCAAAAAGCCTAAGAGGGTCTATTGTTAGTCCAGTCCTCCTTTTAGTAAAGAGTACTGTTTCCGACTTACTAGCATTTACAGAGAGACCTTGTTCCGTCCACCATCCTTCAACCATTTTGAGTGCACCTCTCATGGTATCATAAATAGTGTCCAGGAACTTACCGCTCACCGTTACCGCTATGTCATCTGCATACCCGACGGTGTGTATGCCTTTTGAGACCAGAAGCTGAAGTAGGGAATCGACCGTGATGTTCCAAAGGATGGGCAATAATATTCCCCCCTGTGGACACCCTTTGTCTACCCTACCTCCGAGTAGACACTCTCCTCTATAGTTTTCATTGCTGCTGCCCCACACAGAACTGTGCGCATTGGCATCGCAGCCTAAGATCAGACCAACAACCTTACTATCACAGAATCTCACTAGAGCTTCCACCTCTCTCGAAGGTGGTTCGTCTGGAGAATCGTATGGAAGGTATGCTGATGCGATCATAAATGATCCCGCACCGTCACCTATTCTCACTACTGTGAGATCCGATGAGCACAAGTTAGACATTAGAATCGCACGTATCCCATGTCTAACTAAAATGCATGTCCTCAACTTCCCCTCTGTGTGTGGATAAAACAAAGTGGTCTTTTGTGCAGATAGGCCTTTGATCCTTCCATGAAGGATCCAGGGCTCCTGAACTAGTGCAATGTCAAGCTCATCCTCATCGAAGCTCCGCACCATCATTGCTGATGCTGCTTTGCTGTGGTGAATATTGAATTGACACACATTTAGTGGTTCCTGGCGCGGGCCCACCTCCCGCCCTAATGGCTTCTTCCTTGCAGAATCTGACACTAGCCCTACGCCAGGAGCCGTGTCGCACCCCTCATACTGCATCTTTCTGGAATTTAACGACGGCCTGTTCAAGACCGCAGTTGAGTCTCCCCCCCGCGATCCTGACGGCTTCCGCGTCCTCCTTAGGACACAGCACGGTGAGTACGACACCTGCCCTTTCTGCGTCGCCAAACCCTTCTGTGCGGATAACACTCCATTTGGAAGTGTCCTTCACACAGACGTTCTGGTGCTGCAGCCTTCTGAGGATGATTTCGCTGGCCACAGCATTGCCATGAGCAACAATCACCATCTTCCTCTTTGTCGACAAGGCAGTTAGGCTGTCACATTTGAGCTTCGCACCCTCCCACAAACCGGTTAGGTGCTCCACTGTCTTGCACAGCCATTGCTTGGATACCTGATTTTTGCACCTTAGTACAATCAATCCGCTCTGATTAATCTGATAACAATTTTTACAAATAATCATCATTTGGATTAATGATTTTGAATAAGGTAATGTGTATTGGAGTAGTAGTAGTCCGATTAACTGGTGGCTGGGAAAATAATAATTATGATCGTAAAGCCATTATCAATCGCTGCTAATTTGAGGCCATACTAAATTTGAACAAAATTTTAAGATATCAATTATAACCGGTATTTTTAAAAACGACCAATACTATCGAATTTACCCGAACGTGGACTGTCTTTACCAGTCATCTTTCTCGGCTGGCTGGTGCCAATAAGACGTTCAAATTGCTGAGAGTTGCTGGAGTACTTAATACTACTACTGCAGTTGGGTTTTCCTCTTCATGTCCATCTTCCAGTGGGTTTCGCGCACAACACCTTCTTGGCTTGAGCATATGCTTCTTTTCGTTCGGGATGACCGAATCAGAGCTAAGAAGACCGAATGTAGACATTGTGTTAATTGAGGAAATTCCTTGAGGGAACTTTATATTCCATAATTATTATATTGTAAAGTGTAAATTTGATTTCGTTTCTTACGCATGAGTCAGCCGACACTGAGACTCCTACCATGGGGCATGCTTTTGTCCAACCATGATTTACTTATAAGTTAGTGCATATAGACAAGCGGCTCATTGATTATGGTGTTAAAGAATTCAGCCGGCAAGTCCAAGTTGTTATTATTTTGATCTCATCGGTTGATTAAGTTTCAACATCATCATTCGAAGATGCGGCAGTTTGAAGAATAATATCCTTTATTGGCGGAATTGTTCTTATTCATTGTTCTTCATTGTTCTTCATTCATTTAAAGGAATATTCCGTCCCTAGACTTAGTATATTCTAGACGTCTGTGTCTAGATTATTCCTTTTTTTCGACAGATTGTGGAATTTGTTCGTTGAGTTAGTTTGTGCAAATGTTTATCTTCCACCAAGAGTAATGATTCCAAAATGAAAATGAAATGGAAGTCAAGTCTATAAATCATGCACAAAGATATTGTCTTATTGTACTAAATAACTCATTCTATTCGCTTTTTACACTATTACACTTCATCTCGGGATTATGTTATATAGCTCTCTGCTTCACTTTCTATTTCTTATAATATCTTATGCTACTGTACTAAGTAGCTTATAAGTAGGCACTACATTTATTATATATTGTACACAATGATTAGTGACTTTTCTGTTTGTAATACAGTTTTCCTTGTTTATTTTCCCATAGCAGTGCGGACAACATACAAAAGAGATTGGCGATTATAATGTTTGGCCTCCACCACCAACATCGTCACGCAATCACATGTCTATGAAGCAAGGATATGAGGTAAATATATTAATATAAATCTTTATTACGCATATTTTGTTTTGATTTTGATTTTCTTTCTTCTTACTTTATAATTTAATTTCTTTGTTTTTTATCTCTTGGTATTCTGATTTGCGAATATGTAATTTTATTTGTTTACTTAAGTTGAAGTGTGTTTGAACGATTAATTCTACAATACCGCAAACAAGTGACATGACTATCAAATAAAGAGAAAAAAAAAAAAAATAATAATAATAAATAAATAATAATAGAATCTATATATAACATGAAACATAATGCCAATGCCAAAGTTACACTTTCAAACTGTCCACAGCTGATACAACAGCTTTGCTTATTCACATAATCAGAATGATTTTCTCTATAAGACATTTTCAACATTTTCATGTTCAGGTCTAGATTTGATAGTCCTAAGTACGGAGATCAATGTTACGCTTCAATATTGATCCTCCGGTTTTAGTTCTCTTTTCAGTTTAATTGTGTTAGCTCTTAGGACAATATCATTTTGAAAAACCATATTATTCCTTTGGCTGTACTTTATGTCACGAAGTCACATTCTTAGTGATCTGGATTCCTTATACAATCTACATGACAGCACAATTGTAAATTTACTTTGTGCGTGTCCTCACTTTTCGAATGAACTCTATGTCAAAATTCATAAAATAAGTAATTAAATTCAAATTGCCTAATATATGATACTTGTAGATTAGTCCCTTCTAATTCTTCTCTATGTACACCACGGCTGGATGATAAGCACTTGGCATACTTTCTTTGCAATAATTTAAAAGTTTTGCCAAGTGAATAAAATATATCTCAATTTTTATTCAAAAATTTGTCGCTCCACTTTTAATATATCAGTATTTTCAATCTCAATTAAAATCTCTTTACTTTAGTAGTCTAGAACTAGTTCCATCAGAATCTGGGTCTTTATTTGATGTATTTGTGATGTAATATTTATTAGAAGCTTCATAGGTCATGTGTATTAGGTATGAAATTCACACCTACGTTGTATAAAAATACTCATACTCTAGTACATATCATATATCGACCCAGTGGGAAATTGTAGTAAGTAAGGAAACAGGAACATTTAGTTGTTTGATTTATTGATTCAATAGCACAGCCATATTAAAAAAGAAGAAGTCTTGTGCAGCACCTCTAGAGGGGATCTACAATAAAATTGAGAGAATATAAATGTTATAGGGTAGCCTCCCTAAGATTGGGATGACATGATGCTCGTGCGCAACGTACAGTCGAGAATATAGTTTTGTTCGGCTCGGCCAAAGAGCCTTTCGGGACCAATAAGTGCCATATATTTTTTGTGTTATTTTTTTTTTTTTGTGAGACTTAGGCGTGGTTTTAATACGATTGCGCTCATTCTATAATATTTAATGATTTTGGGTTTGATTAATTTATATTTCCGTACACAAAGAATGTCTTCACAATTCTTAAGTACATTTTTGTATGGGAGGTAGACAAAATTTATGTCCGATTTTGTCTATTTTTAAATATGTGTTCTAATTGGTAAAGATAATTACAATTACCCTGTTTCAAACTGATAACTTTATATTATATAGCGCAAAGTGTTAAAACATTCATATGAAAGCATCTATTTGTATGGAAGGTAAGCGTAGTTTTTGTCGAATTCTGTCCATTTTTGAATTTACCTTTAAATTGGTAAATATAATGATACGTAGCAATTTTCAGCGCGATAACTTCACATTATTGTGCATAAAATGTGAAAACATTTCAAATATGCCTTTTAATTCGTAAATTTAATTATACTCACGAAATTTTAGCATCAAAATAGTAAATTTTCATGCTCATAGTGTGAAGAACACCGATTGAACAGCATACTATTCTATGGTAGATGGATGTAGTTTCTATCCGTTTACTTGCATTCATGTGCTCATATATTCATTGGTAAACATTATCTTGTTTACCAATGAATATATATCCATCTCGATCGATCTATAATTGCGGTAATCCTAAAGTGCTTACAGACAGATATACAGAGAGAAAGAAAAAAAAATTACTAATATCCAAAGCTGATTCTGATCATACATACATATATGGTAATATATCCTTGACTCTTAGAGTGTAGAGTATAAATACTGAAAATTGAATTATTTTCATAAAAGATTTAATCGATTATAATTTGCGAAGCATTGTATATTTTCCCCGCTAGGTATGTTGGTACATATCGCACATACTCGTATATACATGAAGTATACTATTTTTTTATTGCTTCCAGCTGGTAGACAAACCATTGAGTGCTTTTATTTTTCTATTTCCGCTTCTATTGACTTGATTTTTTTCGCCAATTTTTTCTCTCTGTTTTTTTTTTTGTGGTGTTGTAACGTATATACATACATATTTATTCCTTTTTATTTGTATTGGAGTGCGGTATGTTTAGTATTTGATTTATTGATAGATTAAAATATTGCATGTTTTATTGATGGTGTTATGTTTTGTTACCGATAATGTCTATGCATGGTTAGACACATTTATAGTGACATATCTATGAATGTGTTTATATAACATATATTGTACTCGTTTTAAAATATATTGTTATAAAATTAATATCATTTTTATCTACCTATACATATATCTAGGTGATATGTGCTAACTTTTCAGTGTTAAATCATTAATATTTGTTTGTTTTGCTATTTACAAAGCACATAATGTATACATTGTACATAAATATACAGTATAGTATTTTAATAAATTAAACATTTGATTCGAAATTAATTAGATTGATATTTTCGTATTTCATAGATATGCTGCTCCACATTAGTTATTATTAAAAAGTTTTGCATGAAAATTAAGTGTAAACAAATTTGAAATTAAATCTATATAATTATGTTGAATAATTAGTTTGGATTATCCAATTAAGTTTTGAACAAAAATACATAGTTACATGCAAAGTGCTTATAGTACTATTAGAAGTTGGGGTAATTGAAATAGTCATGGAATTGATGCCAGAAATAATAGCAACATTAGCAAAATGTGTCACAATTGAAACTATGAGTATTATAAAAATCTAGTTTCGTAGTTCAAAAGCATATATGTATTACATAAATGATTCCATGTCTTCTTGACATCAAGCATTATCAAACTCTCCATTTGTCCTGCATACACTTTGAGGCTTTCCTCCATTTTAACTTTGGCATAATTAGTTACGAAAATATTATTATTTTAAACATTTTGAAATATATTGTACAACATTGTACAAACATTTTTTAATATACAATATATTTGATAAAAGTTTATAATTCCAGATATTTTTCAATTAAATAATATATAATTTCCTTTATATAATTTCCAGGCTAAAATGACCGATCATCATAATAATTTACAAAAAGGTGAGTCCAACCACAATATAAAGAAGAATTACAAAAAATGCACACATACCAGTGTCTGCCTGCCTATACAAGTATAGGCGCATACAAAATTATACAGAGCGACGCAATTAAGTGTCAACAAATTTCACTGTACAACTATTGCCGAAAAATATCTGATTGATGATGAGACTGATGATATTTTATTATTAAGGCATTTTTCACCAGCCTATATAAACATGTGCGTGCTTTTACCACATTCATTAAATGTAGAAAACTGTTTTAGCAATAAACGTCAAGTACTAGAAAATTAGCGTAGCTCCAAATGAAGCTACTGATACTACTGAAGCAGACATCACTGGCGAAACAACCTAGGTAGGACAATATATTCATACCTCGGTATACGGTCTCGATACGTTTTCTAAAAATTGACCCTAAACGAATAGCCGTTTAACAAATTACATAATGATTATCCACACTACTACATTTGACTTTTATGCACAATACAAAAAGAATGCCACATTTAAAAAATGCCGTTATAGCGAACTGCTGTATAAAAACAAGCCGTATAGTGAGGTTTGATTGTAATTTATACTGTATAAAAGTCGTTTTCTCAACTGCCTGTTAGCATTATCGAACAGATAAAATTTAGTTGTGCAATTGCTGTTATAAATTTTATCACGCAGCAAATGGGCCCGTTAATGGCACTGAATTAAGAAGGTTTAGTGGCGAAATTATGTACTAGGTGTGGAAAATCCATCTTAGCCTGCGCAATTTCTCTTCATAGCCGATTTATTTCTATCAAGGCACGTTCTTAACAATTCCTACGGCGATTGAGCTTCACTAATATTGGACCAAAGTCCCTAAACAACCCCATATCTGCCCTGGAGACTGAAATCTAGAACGCGTCTTCGTAAATGTTTCCTCTCCTTTAAAATGAACTTAAAGATGCACACAAACAACTCTACATCCGGGACACTCCCTTAGAGGGTTAAAATTAAAGACCTACATCAATTAATTTGTTCTCCCCAAAATTTTCAAGAGCATACTTACCCCCTATCTACAGCTCGTATGACGACTATCCAAACAATTTTAATTTAAAAAAAATTCATTCATTCACCGCTCTCTGGGGATACCCAGAGAAGAAGGCAAAGTATATAACCAATCTCCATTCATTTCGTCACTTCAATTTAACACAATTAAACATAATTGGAATAACTGACATAACATAATTGACATTTATCTTAGCCCCTTCAGGAGCTTCCCTTAAAAACACATGAAAATTGAAAAATTATCCCATAGTAGCCTCATAAAGTTTGACTTACGCAGTTTTTTTGCGAAACTTATTGTACTTATTTATCGCCTATTTCCACCCGCCCACCATACAAAATGGATTAAGATCATCTAGACACTGGTGATCTGGTGGTGTTTTCACAAGGTAACGTGTCTAACTGCCTCAACTGGGTGGGGCTAGCGCAATCCTTGTTGAACTCATCGCAAGTCAACTCACTGGCTGTCATGTAGTTTGATCTGAGCGCTATGTGATGATACCTTTATTTGTTAATGAGGGGTAGTCATATAGCTTGCTCTGCTTACTATGTGACGGCGCTTTCATTATTATTAATGGGGGCCCTCCATGTGGCGACCACCGGGCAACGTCTTCCTGGCACCCGCTGGGAGGCGGCTGAAGTGAGTGGCGAAAATCTCCTCGGTTAGAGGTTGTGCGTTGGGTTTGGGACCCGCCACATAAAAAACCCCCCCAATGAAAAAAACTAAAATGCCTCGGATAAGGACTACCGCTTTTGTTGATGACCCCCGCAAACGAAAAAAGGACAATGATTTACGGATATGCACCTGGAATGTCCGGTCCCTTTATAGGGAGGGTGCCTCTATCCAGCTGATTGATGCCCTCGAAAAATACAGAGCTGACATCACCGCTCTCCAGGAAATGCGATGGACAGGACAGGGCTGCTCCAAAAGAGCGGCCTGTGACATCTACTACAGTTGCCATGCTGAAAGGCACGAATTAGGATGTGGATTTTTGGTCAGCAAGAGACTACGACATCTTGTCTCACAGTTCACGCCTGTGAACGAACGGCTGGCCACAATCCGCAGCCTTATATGTGCCCACGCTCCGACGGATGAGAAGGACAATGTGACCAAGGAGAGCTTCTTTCAGCGCCTCGAAGAAGCTTATGACCGCTGCCCCCGCCACGATATCAAAATCGTGCTTGGCGACTTTAATGCCAGGGTGGGCAAGGAAGGTACCTTTGGTCCAACTGTCGGAAAATTCAGCCTCCACCAGAACACCTCCGATAACGGAATGAGGCTGATCGACTTCGCCGTAGCACGAAACATGGTAATTGGTGGTACCAGATTCCAGCATCTCGACATCCACAAAGCGACATGGCTGTCTCCAGATCATCGTACAAGAAACCAAATTGATCATGTGGTGATTGACGGAAGGCATGCTTCCAGTGTGATGGACGTGAAATCGATCCGTGGTGCCAACATCGACTCGGATCACTACCTTGTTGCAGCTAAGGTGCGCACACGCTTATGTGTCGCAAATAACAAGAGAAGTCCCACACAGAGAAAGCTCGACGTCAGTAAGCTGCGATCACCAGAGACAGCAGATGCATTTTCCACTCGACTATCGGATCTGCTTATGCAGAACACTCCCCAACTTGATGATACATGCGCACGGTGGACACATATATCCCACTCCATGACTACTGCTGCCGAGGAGGTAATCGGTTACTACCGGCCTCTGAGGAATGAGTGGTATGATCAGGAGTGTCGCGACGCTACCGCAGAGAAAGACGCCGCCTACAGAAGAACCCTGCGTGCAGGCGCAACGCGAGCTGTTAAGGAGCAGTATAGAGAGAAAAGGAGTGCAGAGAGACGTCTTTTCAGGCGCAAGAAGAGGGAGTTGGAAAGACGTGAGTGTGAGGAGATAGAGATGTGTACCGACAAGAATGAGACTCGAAAATTCTTCGAAAAGATCAAGCGCCTAAGTGGAGGTTTAAATCCCGGAGCCTCTTCTTGTCGTGATGGAAATGGGAATCTGGTTACAGATGTCCAGAGTGTACTGAGCCTATGGAGGGAACACTTCTCCACGTTACTGAATGGCGATGCTACGAGCAATTCCGCCAGTGGAGGAGAATGCCCGATAACCCCCATTACAGATGATGGTGTTGATGTTCCACCACCCGACTATGACGAGGTTGAAACGGCCATTTTAAGGCTGAAGAACAACAAAGCTGCAGGTGCTGATGGCCTGCCTGCCGAGTTGTTTAAGACCGGAGGCGATGAGCTGCTCACCCGCATGCACCAGCTCATAAGCAGAATATGGTCGGATGAAAGCATGCCTGATGATTGGAGGCTCAGTGTTCTCTGTCCTGTACATAAAAAAGGAGACCCCACAATTTGCGCCAACTACCGTGGAATAACTCTCCTGAGCATCGCATACAAGGTTCTATCGAGCGTACTGTGTGAAAGGTTGAAGCCTATGCTCAGCAACCTGATTGGACCTTATCAGTGTGGCTTCAGACCTGGTAAGTCCACCATCGACCAGATTTTCACACTGCGCCAAATCCTGGAGAAGACCCAAGAAAAACAGATCGACACACACCACCTATTTGTTGATTATAAAGCCGCTTTCAACAGTCCGGTAAGGGATTACCTCTACGCAACAATGTCTGAGTTCGGTATTCCTGCAAAGCTCATTCGACTTTGTAGAATGACACTGCATAACTCTCGTTGTGCAGTGAAAATTGGGAAGGACCTCTCCGCACCGTTTAATACCGAACGGGGTTTCAGACAAGGTGATTCGTTATCGTGCGACTTCTTCAATCTTATTATGGAGAAAATAATACGAGCTGCTGATCTACGACATAATGGCACTATCTTCAACAAAAGTGTCATGCTGTTAGCGTATGCCGACGATATTGACATAATCGGCATGAACACTAGAGCAGTCAGTGCAGCATTCTCAGAGTTGGAAAGAGAGTCGCGTCGGATGGGTCTCACGGTGAACGAGGGCAAGACGAAGTATCTAATGTCAACAAACAAAGAGTCCCGGCGTCTTGGACAGCACGTCACTGTTGACAACTACGCTTTTGAAGTAGTAAGGGACTTTGTCTATCTTGGAACCAGCATTAACAGCAGTAATGACGTCAGCTTGGAGATCATGCGTAGGATAACTCTTGCTAACAGGTGTTACTTTGGGCTGAGTAAGCAATTGAAAAGTCGAGCCCTCTCTCGAAGAACGAAAACTACACTCTACAAGTCTCTCATCATGCCTGTCCTAACATATGGCGCTGAAGCCTGGACAATTTCCATCTCGGATGAGCGAATGCTTGGAGTTTTCGAGAGAAAGGTCCTACGCAGGATCTTTGGACCTATTTGCGTTGGTGGCGAGTACCGAATAAGGTACAACCATGAGCTGTACGAGCTATATGCCGATATTGACATAGTAAAGCGCATCAAAATCCAGCGGCTGCGCTGGCTAGGTCATGTCGAGCGAATGGAAGAACACGCTCCAGCTAAGAAGGTGTTATATTCGAAACCCGCTGGAGGACGACGCAGAAGAGGAAGACCAAACCTCCGGTGGAAAGACCAAGTACTGGAGAACCTGACGGCGCTTGGAATTTCTAACTGGCGCCAGCTAGCGAAGAACAGAGATGGCTGGGGAAGCATGTTATTTTCGGCCTAAATCGATATTCGGTTGTTATGGCCACATAAGAAGAAGAAGAAGAAGAAGACACTGTCGCCAAGGAATCGTCTCTGAAGAGTCAGAGTAATCATCGGCATTTTGGCTGAGCATACTTATTACCTATCTTAACTCATTAGAGAGTTCGCAAAACAAAATGAACGAAATACATTTGAAGAAGCAACAAATTACCACAGAGCTGCACAGGTAGCGTCTGTGAGGGTGTCAATAGTAAGTTTGATCCACATTAGTATTACCTCTACAGCAGTTTTGTCGAACATTCTTATCTTCTATCTTCATCCGTTTAGGAGTCCCTCATACAAAATGAATCTAAATGATGAAAATCTACAACTTACTCCAGTTGAAAATCGACAAATAGCCGTATATTCTCCCTGATATTGCCTCCAAAATGGTGAAATGCAAGACCTAACATTTAATAGCATTGACAAATATTCTACCCTTTAGTGTGCCGATCTTCATTCCTTTTTATTATATTTTTTTATTGAACCTATTGAACTTCGAGGACATAATTTTTTTCGAAAATTTGTTACAGAGTCCTTTTTAGAGACGTGTAAGGCAAATTTGTGTGTACATACAACAAGTTCTTATAAGAAAGATGGCTTTATATGTAGTAATTGAGAAAGTTCTATACACCATGGGTGGTCAAATTTCACAAGTTCGACTGTATTCAACTGCATTCAACGTCGATAACGATCAGTGACCAACAGAGACAAAATATTTGCAACAGTGGCAAACAATAGCAACACCCACAAATAAAAAATTGCAGCTAACAATCTGTTCAGTAATAATACAAATAACAAGAATAACAATAAGTATGTTATGTATGTACTATATGTTTACAACAGCTACAGAATGTTGGTGGATTGCCCCCGCCTCGGTATTATTGCATTGACCTTTAATTAAACAATTTTCGGTATTGTAACAACACCAACACTAATGTTGAACATTGTTTGTGGCATGTCAATAATGCAACAGCAATAATCTAAGTATGTAATAGGTAGCTATGTGTCAATAAGAACAATACATGTTGATACTATGCGAAGGAGTTACCATTTAGTCGGGCAGCATTATGTATTTTCGTACGTACAAGCCCAACGAATTGTAACAAGCAACAAGATGCTTACAACATGTTTACATAAATTCCGCAAAATGCAAACAACATATTGTTATTGCTAATGTTGCTATTACAAATGTCTCTAGCTACTTACCTACTAAATAACTACCAAGTCTTACTATTATAGGATACGATAAGTGTATATCTATTTCATTGTTGTGTAGAATTACATGTATCTAGTAAAATAACAATAACATTAACAAAAAGAATTTGACATCAACTTGTTAGGCCTCCCCAATGCTATGTTATGTAGTTTCAATATACAGGTAAGATCGTTTGTTCTCTCTAAAGATCACCACATTATATGTACGTTGTTGTTGCTGTTGCTGTTGTTGTAACATGACGGTGGCAAGTATATCGTCGATTATATCGATTTAACACGATAATGTCATTGATATTACGATCGATAAGATTAACAACAACAACAACAACAACAACAACCACCACAAAAACATTCATTATCAACATGCTATACGTACTACGTATGTGTGTATATTGATTTTTATGTTGAAATTAAACGATCGCGATCTAAACATATAGGTACCTAATAGAAAAATGCAACGCATTAAAATAAAGAAGTTTCAATCGAGTGAAAATAAAAAAATAGAAAATAGAATAAAAGTGAAAATTTCAAATTTCAAAGACATTTTATATATTGACATAGATACTATTAGAACTGATTAAAGAATGACATATGGCTGAAAGTTCAATTATATACAATATTAATAATGCGTTTACAAATGAAAACTCAACTCTAGCAAGTTCTGTAGAATAAATCAATGGGGCTTGTTTTCGATTCAAACACTTGGACAGAAATTCACTCATTGTAAGGTCATCGAGAACACATACAGCAACCTGTACGAGTATGTATGGGACTGTATCACTTATCGGAGTTAAGCCTTTTAATATAGGAAGACTACGAAAATTATGATGTTTTAAGTTTTTAAATAAAATTTCTCGGCTTTGCATGAAGCCGAAGCTACATGAAATAGTAGGCGGCACTAGCTCATTGGTAGCAAAGTCAGTTCTTCTTGTAATATGTATTGATCTACATGTCAAATATGATTGTTCTAGGCGAAAGGTTACGTCAATTATGACGGTTAACAGTTTTTTTTTAATTCCACGACTTTGTATTGGAGCTACATTAAACAGTGGGCATAGCTCCGTCATATATTGCGCTATAATTTTCCCTTATAATATTAATCTAAGTGTCAAATATGATTTTTCTATGCGGATGATTTCTTAAAGTATGGATCTACTAAAGTTTAACAACATATTCTGCGACTTTTGTATGGAAACTATATTAAATAGTGGTGGTATGTCGTCTGTTTTCTACAGGATTACATTATATCCTAGACAGACGGCAGCGTTAATTCGAATTAACAGCAGCTAATTCGCATTAACTGAACGAGTTAATTCTCAAAATTAAAGAGAATTAGGACAATTTTCGATGGCAACACAGCTGAAAAAGTTCTATTGTGAATTTTTCTCGATCCAACTTACAAAACAATAGGTGTGTTCGCGTATAAAAAACTTTCAACAATTTTTAACAATTTTCGACATGAAAAGCGTTGGCGCAAAAATTAATTCAGTTACCAATTACGAACTGTGAATGTCAATTTACAAGTTTCTGATAGTTTTCAGTTCACGTACTTTTGATAGATTTTCTCATATCGAGATTGACAGATGACAGAAATTGATAGTGATAGTAATGTAAGTGAGCAGACCTAATGAAACAGAAATCAGCCGTTTAGTTAATCCGGATTAACCTGGCGTCTGTCAGGGTAATATTTTATTCGGATTAAGTGCGCCGTTAATCCGGATTAAAGCTGATGTCTTTCTAGGCTATTAGATTATCTCGCAATGTTAATCTGCGTGTCAGATATTGTTATTCTTGACGGTGGTCTATATAAGTTATGACGGTTAAAATTTTTTTTTAATTTGTGAATTTGTATAGGAGCTGAAATAAATGTGGGCATGTATCGTCTATTTTCTCCTAGATGGTTGCCCTAGAAGTAATAATAATAACGCGACTTTGTAAATATTTGTGCTAAATGCGTATTATTTAGACAACGCTGATGTAAAACATATATTTATACTTTATTGTACCTCTGAATTTTATTTCATAAAATTTTAAACATCTGGCTATAGGTTTATAGCCTGTAGAGTGCTTTCAGAAGCATTTTTTTTCCTCATCGTCTAAATTAATATCACTGTCAATTAATTTCACACTCACTATTACTCTTAATATATTTTTAGAAATTCGTTTTAAACTGTTAATAATTTTCTCCCAATCTGTATCCAGAATTATTTGTTATGTCGTATTATTTGTGTAAATTTTCGGAAAACCTTTGTATTAACACAGATTTATGATATTCACAGAATTTCTTAAGAACATCTATTATCTATTAGGTAGATGTAGTATTATATGTAAATGTTTGTTTCTAATTTTTCACGTGCAGCAAAACTTTTCACACGTCCCATTTACTTTTCTCCTAATGATTATTGATTTTTCTATTTTATAGTTTCTTAAATAGCGTTTTCGTATACACCTCCTTCATATAGAAATGGTAATATTCTTACCAGTTTTAATATATACATATGAAAATAAGAAACCATAAACACTTTTCTTAAATTGCTTTCGAACCAGCAAGCATTCTTTGAAATAAAAATTGTTTAGAAAAAATAGGTGGTGACTCTTATTAGCAGTACCTACCGAATTTATATATATATATAGAAATTTGCGTGTTAGTTTCTTTTTTTTTTTCTTTCAATTCATATCTTTCTAGTGACATTATCAACAAACTAATTATACAAGTTCACTTGTAATTTACACTAAAACACCATTACTAGTAACCATTAAAATGCTAAAACTGTCTATGTACCTAGTAAATACAATATATAAACGCTTAAACATCGCTTTAACATCCTCATATTATTATACAGTAGCTGAAGCAACTGAAACTGAACAGTAGCTTAGTAAGTGCCTACTAATAACAAATATGACATAAGCACCAACTTCGAAGTAATTACATATGCTTGCCAATAGCAATTTACTTATTTAAGCTATTACCTTGTTGGCAGCCACGCACGCTGGGCCAAGCTATTAACATGTGAATAGGAACCATGAAAAAAAGAGAACAACAAAAGAAAGTCGCTCATCTTATAAATAAAAAGGCTTAACAATGAGTACACATCGTAATCTGAAATGATATTTACACTATAGAACACTGTACATTAGAGTGGTCCTTACCTATTGAGTATAGAATACGCTTGGGTGCCTACACCAGTTTATATTTGTCTTTAATGCATAACGTCATGGTCGTAATTTGATGCAAAAATATTAAAATGAAGACTTAAAGTAGGAAAATCCCATCAAAGGTGAGAAATATGAAAGCGTCGATTTTTTCAATAGCCGTATTTATTAAGCAATTTAGCTGAATATTGGTACTTAAGATTATTTTCATCAACGAAAGCATGAATTTGTAAATTAGCGTAATCGGATGAAAGTAACTCCCACCTCCCATACAAAAATGTGTTTTGCAATTTATATATTTACGCTTTGCACACGATTTACAAAATTATCAAGATGAATTATGTATGAGCATATAAGACAGTACTTCCTTGCATACGATTATGTTTATCAACCAGTTAGCAGAATAAAATCACTCTTGCTTCCAGCACAAAATTAGGCTTTTTCAAAAGTTTCATTGTTATCGATTAAAAGTATTTTTAAAATCGGGTTCACATATTATTTTTTTAAGAGCTAAGGACCACTCTAACATAGCACACATATATACATAGCTAACTATGTGTATGTTCTACACTTACGGTTGCCTTCTAAAGTTTAGAAATTATTCACACTACTGCTACTGTATTGATATGCTTAGTCTCATACGACTTTTTGTAACTAGCCATCTAGCCATAAGTAATAACTACATCCGACTGAAATGTTTATTACGTATTTAACGCCAATTTAAAACGAATATTACGCCTTTCGTGATATTTTTTGCTAATTAAAAATATGTACATACTATATAATCGATATGTGATGAATGAGAGGGCGCGGTTATATATGCATTTATATGTTATATGCAATAATTTAAAAATGAATATTTGTAAAAAGTCTGTTTTTATGGCATTTAAAATGCTGATGCATTGCATTAAAGTTGATGATGTTTTGAAATAGTAAATGAAGATATGTTATATTAAAGCACAAATTACTTTAACATTTCAGTGCCGGTCATTGATTTTGATAAAAATATTCCATTCTTTTCGAAATTTACGGTCAAAATTAGGCAAAAATCGCATTCGCATCATATAGTCGTACCTCATGCTTCGTCTGATGTATTCTGACGTGCACTGCATTAATATTGGGCGAATTAATGACGAATAATTTATGCATTAATGTTGAAATTTCTTTTATATGGGAAAATAAAATTTCAACATTATTATTTTATTAGCGAAATACAAAACTCTGCAAATTTTATTATATCTATCTGTGAGCTAAGTAGTTACAAAATCTACAAAAATCTAGTTTTCTATGAAAATAGTTTAGTTTTGTCCCCCAAAAATAGTTTGCAGAATCTGCTGATAGAGTTAACATAATGATATTTTTAATGGGTTTCTATTGAACCGAAATATCGGGCACAGTAATTTAAAGTACTTTTTAGTGTAGTGGTTTCATGACAGATCAAGTTGTCAAACTGTCCAACTTTAAGTCTATTTTTATTCAGTAATGTTTGACATTTCATAATGGCAACACTTAATGGTTTTAGTTTTGAAGCTATGCAAAAGCCCACCAAAAGGATCCACCATTTTCGATCAACCTTTTGTTCAGCGTTGAGGATCATTAATGGCTAAATGGCTGCATCACTAAGCGAAATTGCTATATTTTTGGATAAAGAGGAACTTGACGAAATTCGAGAGATGCTATTATATCCAGACAATGGGATAATTTCGTATGGTTAGTGGCCTAGTGGATTAATCGGCTCATATTTCTTCAGAAGTAAGCTCGGCTAACTGTAAATGACGCACTTTATCATGCAACGATTCTAGACTAATTTGCACCCTGAAATTGAACGTAACTGCCGTAACCTCGACGGAATTTGATTCCAACTCTACTTGCCACAATGGCTCATTGTGATACCACGGGAAGCAATTTTGATCCCACTGGGTTCTCCTTAAACCATCCTGATGAGCATGGCCATATTGTGACGGTAATTGTAATATAATCTTATCCTTCAGACCGAAGAATTGCTTTCCTAAATCATGGGATATGATGCGTTTATACATTTTTATTTGAGGCTACGTAATGATCGACTACGAGGAATTGAAAGTTAACATTGGCAATTACCATTTGAAATATTATCATCGAAATTTGGAATATCAGAATGGAGTTAATGCAAAGAATGCTTCTTTTGTATGATGATAAAGGTAAAGATTAACTGATAAAAATATTTTTTTATTTTTGTAGACGTCAGACAATAAAAGAAATGCTAGTTTTCTTCATACGGTTTAGACCTCAGCAACCTTTTTAGTGATGGCCATCATAATACTATATGCTTCAAGGAAATGTATAAATCTTGTTTCAGAGATCTAAAAAGTGGGATTATTATCGTCTCGCAGTGTTCTGTGTATATTATTGAAGGTTGTAAAGGTGGCTGCTTGTCAAACTTGTAGTCTTAGTCGCATTCTGGGAGTGCCTCATAGAGACTTCTTCGGATGTTGAAGACAATAAACTCTTAAAAGTCAAAACTTCTATCATAACAATTCGGTGAACTTTCATTGATTCTCAAGGATACACACTTTCATGTGCTGTTTATCAATTGCTACTACAATAATTCTCCTGCCTACTTGCAATATATTTTCATGTAATTATTCGCACAACATGAAACACGTTTTTATTTTGAGCTTATTCGATTTTGTTGGCAGGTCGTATACGAAAGTTGTCTCTCATCATCATCATTACATTAATAGGCAGACGACAAGTTAATGGTTTGAACGTGTCTAATAGCTTACTTATTTACTTGCTTAAGAGTTAGAAATTAGATAGAAATGGAAAAAATTACGTGATATGATGTGGATGCGCTAAAAACGACATAGACTGCATTCAGATGGTCCCACATGTATGAAAAAATGTGAAAGAAATTTGAGTTCAATTTGCGATGTCACCAAATATGGCTAGAGAATTTGTTGACGCAGCGTCATTAGCGGCGCCATTGATTTATAATACCAGTTTACGATTTTATAATACTCGTATAAACACTATACGATATGTTTCTCATATAAAATTTCAAACTTATCTTCTAGGTCACTTTCTTGATGACAATCGCTTGGAATCACATCATATTGGCACACCACAAGGTATAACCAAAAATTGTGTATGACATTAAAATAGATTGTAATAAATTCTCATACAGGTGGAGGTGGTGGCATTGGCGGTGGTGGTGGAGTTGGTATTGTTGGTGGCTCTCTGGGTACGACAACACATCATGGTAATCATGTAAGCCATCATAGTTCAGCAGCTGTTGCTGCAGCATCGGCTGCATTACTTGTTGTCCCGCAACCGATCAATGCAACCAAAATTGGTGCCACACTTGGTGTAAGTGGAGGCGGAGGCGGCGGTGGCGGCACGGGTAGAAAGTATCAATGTAAAATGTGTCCGCAGGTAAGTTAATACAAATAAGAAAAAGGAGCTTGTCTCACTGCATATGCAAAGATTTTGCAAATGTCACACTGATTATAGTGTGTGTGTCATTACCTTTTTGGAAATTTGATACTCTTTGTGAAGCTCAAATCAGTTATGTATCAAGAAATTTTGAGACAATCTGACTGTATGTGAATGAAAAAATTGTTATTGGATAACTCTTTTAGTGGTGAGGGTGAAATGGCTGTAGGTTGCCAGGTCTGTTCATTCAAAGTATTTTTCGAATTTTTCAATTTAAATGAAAAAGTTTCAACGAAGTACATTCAATGGTAAGTGAAAATGTAGAGTTTTGTTATATATGGGTTTTAAAAAATGAGTTTGAATGAGTCGAATTGGGGAACAATTATTGTCATTTTTATATTGGAACTTCGCGAAAGCAACATATATTATATAAATTGATTTGTGACCTTTTCTGATTTAGCAAAAACAAAAAAAAAAAAAAATCCAAATATCCTCTACCTCTACGAAAATTCTGTTGAAAAATATGGACATAAGTACATAACATAAACATTTCTATTTGTATTTGGTATCGCTGAATATAAATTGGTTAAAAAAGTCGATGCTAAAACAAATTGATAAAATTTCAAATATTTAATTAATTAAAATATGTTTAAAGCGATTCTTCTTAGGAAGGTAAAATGTATGATTGACCCTCATTAATCTCTTCCCTTCAACGATTTTTTCTGAATATTCGTAATCTTTATTTCTACACCTTAGATCGGCTCCCCTTTAAATACGATTTTTTTCATAAACTTGGTTCTTCTAACTTTCAAAGTTCTCCTAGGTAGGTAAAATGTAATTTTGGTCTTCAAAATATACATATTAACTCTCCATATTTACTCCCTTGGTTCCTGCTTCAATATTATTTTCTCCAAACATACTTACCGTCTATCTTCATCCCTTATTGAGGTTCTCCTACAAAGTGATGGCTCATCAATTTGCTCTTCTTCATTTCTGTTTTTGACAACCAAGTTTCTGTGCACCATTAAACACTCACTATTTTCAGATACTAGTTTCTGGAAGAACAACAATTATAAAATTCTCTCTATCCAAGTAAATTGATGTCATTTCGTTTGTCTAAGAATTTTACTGAATTGCTTTGACAAACCTTGAGTTGGACCTTGTGGGTTTCATAGAGTTGTAGAGTTGTACTGCATTGAGTGCATTGTCGCCTTCGAATATAGGAAAGAACTATTTGGCAAAATGAAGACATGCATTAAGCACCGTGTAAACTATGGGCTACTTACATTGGACTTTTACGTTTCCTTTTTTCCAAATTCACCAATATTTTTGAAATTATTCATTGCAATTTATTGTATGATGGCAACTGGATAGAAGTTTTCAAAAATTTTTATAATAAACAACAAAAATGTACAATTCAATGCAGTTTTAATACTAAGATGGCAACACTGAATTTAACACCTATAACACCTGCATCAATATAATAATAATTAATTATGAATATTGCGTGGGAAAGCGCTTAACTATGCTTATGCAAAACACTGGTTGGCCATTAGCACTGTTGCGTAGCATATGCACATCATGCCATGTTCAAATCAAATCAGATGTTTAAAAAAGTCCAGAACAAAAGGCACAATTTACAACAACAACATGTATAATATGCTCACAATGATTTCAATGTATTGTTAACTTGATTCCAATACTAGTATATTCCCTGTGTTCAACATTCAAGCAGTGTTTGTCGTGTTGTTACTGGATCCGCATTGCATCGTACATCGTACTTCGAATGATCCAAAGCAAGTATGAGCTCGTATACAAATATGTGAAGAACAAGAAGAACAACAATAAACGTCTCTAATTTCATGTTGTTCGATTGTTTAGATATTAAACGTAAATTTCTATGAGTACATACGAGTGGATACCTAAATATACCGATGAGTAAATGCATTCAAAAGTCTAATAAGGTGTCATTATATGGATTTCGATACGTTTGCATAAGTAGTGTCGGCATTTGTTTGTGTGTGGTCGGTATGAATTTTGCACCTTATGTCCAATCATTTTCTGCTACGATGTGCGTGCTTTTCTGTTGATCACTTATATTGTTGTTATTTAATATGACTATCGATACAGATGGATGTATTACCTTCTATATACATACTTGTATGGGGATGATGCCATCTGTTCGAATTTGGTGATGATGGTGTCTGATGCTTCATAACGGCATCATGGTAATTGAGACAATTAACGTTAACATAGTGATTTTTGTCAAAAACAAAATTGACAACGATCCCAATGCAGAAGAAGATATTCGTGTGATTCAATGTTGGTGGTATAGGATTTGATGCGATGTTGATGATTCATTGGATGTATTGGATATAATTTTGGGAGATATATTACGGATAAATGAACTCTTAATCGATTTAAACATTCCAAAGTGATGATGCTTCACAATTTTAGAGTCGAAATGAATTTCATTGAATTATCGGAACTCGAGCAATGAAATCAAGAAAAGTACAAGGACGTCACTCTTTAACGCATACTTAGAAGTAAATTATTATTCCATTACCTGGCAAGAGAGTCCTAGAAACAAGCAAGCCGATATGTTGTTGTCAAAGCTAGCTGATGTTTAAAATGGTAAAAATCTTAAATATTGTGCCTTATTCTGGATAAGAAATCTAAATGAAGTTGGACTCGAAAAAAATTGTCAACAATTCCATCAGAAGATGAAGTAAAAATATATCATTGCAATGGTATACTAAATTAATGTAGAAATTGTTAAAATAAAACATATTTTCGACATTATTTCAAACATTTTTACAATAATGTCGAAAACGTAATTTTTGCAAAATTCAATTTCGACTTTATTGACAAAATTTCTCAATAATATCGTGAATGTAAATTCAAAAATTTTTGTTTCGACATTATAACAAGAATTTGTTTTGAGACTATTGCAAAATGTTATACATGGTGATTTTTTAAGAGCCTTCGGATTTGATTAACAAAAAAAAAAAACACATAAAATTTAGAGAAATGTATGAAATCTTTATTTGAGTCGATGGAACGATCTATATAATTCAATGTTTAAAGATGATTTCATGTATATGTTGACAGCGGATGTGCCTCAAATGGTTCATACGCTGGGTCCAATTTTGGCATACTTTCTCCAACATATCGGCCGGTATCTCACGAATAAATTCTTCAATGTTGACTTCCAGTGCATCAACCGTTCCGGGCTTATCGCTACAGACATGAGCCATAACATAGCTCCACAAAAAATAGTCTAAAGGCGTTAAATCGCACGATCTAGGCGGCCAATTGACCCGCCCCAAACGTGAAGTAAACTGTTCGTCGAAATCGCCTCTCAATTGGGCCATTGTTTCGCTTGCTGTGTGGCATGTGGCACCGTCTTATTGAAACCACATATCAGCCAAGTCCAGCTCTTCCATTTTGTGCAAAAAAAAAAGTTTGTAATCATCGCACGGTAGCGCTCGCCATTTACTGTAACGTTCCTGCCTTCGTCGTCTTTCAAAAAATGCGGTCCAATGATGCCACCGGCCCATAATCCACACCAAAAAGTGCATTTTTCGGGATGCATTGGCAGTTCTTGCAATGCTTCTGTCTTCACACCACATACGGCAATTTTGTTTGTTCACGCATCCATTCAACAAGAAATGAGCTTCGTCGCTGAACACTTTTAAGAATTTTCCACGTAGTGGAGTAACAGAAGTCCAATTGCTGCGAACGGCACCATATCGATAATTCACGGTCATCAATAACCCCGGCGGATACAGCTGCGATTTTTTCTTCTGTCTGGTTGGTTGGTGGTGGTTTAATGTCCAATACTGTAAATTTGGTACGAAGTTTAGTCACAAGATTCCGAATAACCGCCTTAGAAGGTCGTCCAAATTGACCATAAAATGGAAGAAGTGCACGATGCACTTCTTAACCGAGCAGGAATTTTGATAATAAAATTCAATAATCTGAAGCGTTGTTTATTTGTAAGTCGATTCATGGTTAAATTATAACATGTTACACGAAAAAAGTTGAGCTGCCAAAAAGAAAGTTGCTAAAAAAACACCTGTATATTAATTCACGTAGCCGTTGAAAATTGAAATTATTTGGACCGTTCAATTTTTCTAGAGATTTAGTATCAAAAATTTACGGAGCTACATATTTTGAATTAATAACACTACTTTACAATTAATTATTTTGAAAATATAACAAGAATTTCCGATAAAGGGAATAGTTAGTATGACCTTCTGAGCTCAAAACAAATTCAAAAAAATTTTTTGTATGTTCAAGTTTTTGAGGTAAATTTGTGTTTTTTTGGATATCACTTCATTCAAAAAATGTTTTGCTGAACTGTTAAGTGGGATCAACGCAAACAGCACCTTGCTTTTAGTGACATACAACTTGCAGTGATTGAGCTAAAACCAGCTGAGTTATGACTGGTCAAAATCAAATTTTCGTAGAATTTTATTTCGAAGGTATTTTTTTTTACGAGAAGTTATAAAAATTTGTAATTTTTATTTCGTTTAAAACCATTCTCTTTTATTCCAAGCACTTTAAGCCTAACATTACCAGGATCGGGTGAAAATGTAAATAATGTAATTATAATTTTTGATGCTTGTTCTGTAACAATTAACATTTTAAATACAAATTACAAAAATACCGTTATCTCAAAAACCTGACCATACAAAAATTTTTTAAATATATTTTGAGCTAACTATCCCCTATACCTGAATTTCTTGGTATTTTTGGCCGTATTTATTGGTGTAACTTTTATTTTGCACCACTGAAATCATTCATATATCCTAATGCATGTCAACAAATTCATACAAGGGACTGGGTGCAATTAAACTGCTTCTGAAAAAAACCAGATACATTTTATATACACACACATCTCCGGCAAAGTATCGTACAAAAGCCATTGATGCAATATTCAAATCTTTTGCATTTATAGCTGCCCTAAAGTATTTTGGATTGTCTTAGTCCTGAGTGGCTTACGAAGATTGTCTGTCTCTTTTGTCGTTCTGGTTCTCGTAACTCTCCATACTCCTATACCACAAAAAGGTTCTGGTCCAATTTCTATCGTAGCGGCTCCTTTTCTCTCTAGATTAAACAGTGCCGATCTATCGATGGCAAGAATCCTTACTAGAAGGATAATTTGGTAATTACCCAAGTGGTCTGAGCATATGGCTATGGGTTCGTATATCCCAGCCACTTTCGGTGTTTGACCTGTCAGTGTACCACATAATTGTGTGTTTATTAAGAGAGTACGCAGAATCTATGTTGCTCCATTCCATTTTGTAACTTTCTTGATGACAGCTATTGTGTCTTTTTCAACAGATGTTTCTGCTAATTTGGTGTGCAGGACTTCTGCCATCCACTTGAACCTCACCGAGTTCACTCCTCTTCTTATCTAAGGCTTCCTCTATATCAAGCAAACGCATGTCATCTAGTTACTTCTGCACTAGTTGTACCATTATTATAGGTACAAAATAGTATTATAGGGTACTATATATTCATATTCAAGAATATATTGAGTTCACGATTCCCCTTACCACATCTATTAGGGGAAATATATGCATGTATTTATTCATGTCTGTCTCTTTGTGTTTATTTGTCGACCGATCGACCTCAAAGTTTGTACATACGATTATTTACATCAATGAATAGATAAAATCGTAAATGGTCGAAGTCGGATAAACACCACGCCTACTTCCCATACAAAGGTCCTCCTATATATCTCCATCTTTCGTGGTGTAGGGTATATAAATATATTGGAAACATGATTTCATTGGGCGAAAAGTAAATCTAACAAATGTTAGATGGAAACTTCAAAACATTGTCTAAATTAGTATTATTTAAATTCAAACTAGTCAAAATCAATGTCGAGATGAAAAAAATCATACCTCATATTAATTATTTTAACTCAATAATAATGATGAATACAAGAAAACAAGGAAAAAAAAACTATCAACTTGTCCATGATCAAAATAAGAAAACTTTCTCCTGAGGAGTTTTTCAATTTACACTATACAAAAGTGTGAAAGTAATGCATCAAATTTTAATTAATTCTCTTCAAAACTTTTGTATAAAGAGGGCAATGAAAAATTGAGAAAAAAATAAAATAAAATACAAAATAAAGTAAATACAAGGAAAATATGAAAAATGTTGATGTAATTTGTTGTTTTGTTTTCATTACGAAAACAAAAAAAAAAAACAACACAACTCTTTGACGCCTTCAAGCCTTCAACCTTCAAAGCCTAACAATTATGTATGCTTTGAAATAAATTTCTCAAACTTCGTTCTCGTCGTTCTTGTTGTTGTTGTTAGTGTATCTACACAATTTGGCTCTTGTATGGACAACTAGGTATTTCCATCTCTATCACACACTATTTAATTATAGAATCTTAGTTTCTATGACTCGCACTCTCTCGCTCTTTCTCTCATTCATACTTTGCATAGGATTCATATTCATCACCATCAGCGTCATCATTGGGAAAGTTTTATCGCTTCATTCACATGAAATTGGCAAAAACAAAAAAACAACAACAAAATTAATTTCTATGTACAAACCTACATGTGTACATGTGTAAGTGTATGCGTGTATTTTACTGGACGCACACGCAAGAAATTTGCAAAAATGCAAAAAAAAACGCCAACAACAACAACGGCAACTACTACTATTACAAAAAGGTGAACAACAACAACAACAAAAATGGAAAACAAATTTTGAAATTTACTACTGTATGCCACACCCATATAGTCCACAATTTGCGGTCTACTAACATAACATGAACGAATAAATGAGTGAGCGATGGTGGTGTGAGTTGAAACATCAACATTTACATACATATGTAAGTGAGAATGTGTATTTTGGGGGAGGGGGGGTACCTACATATGATTTGAGAATGAGTTGTCGCTGTCGCTACATTTTTGTTTTGTTTTTGCATTCACACTTGCCTCAGCCGACAATTCGAATGAAATGGCCAAAGTATATGCTTGAAATACTATTGCTCCTATGTTGTTGTTTTACCCGCCTAAAAGTATGCTACTATTTTTCATTTTTTTTTGGTTTGTAAAATTCTACACATACGTAAGCACATATCCAGGGCACACAAAAAAAAAAACACATGCCCATGTTATTGCTGATGATGGGCTTCCTGTTCATTCGGTAATGAGTGAGAGCATTTACATATAGGAATGTATGTATATACATATGTGTCCAATGTTCATAACTAAAAATGCGTACAAATCATACTCACGAGCATATATGTATGCGTTATGTGTGTGTATACACATTTTTATATAATATTTATTTGTGATTTTTTTAATTAATCAAATATTTGTTGTTGTTTTTGCTGCAATAAAATCTCCGCTCATTTCTACGCTGGCTGTAGCCAATGGTTTCAATATCGAATATTTATATTTCATAAAATTGTTTCATCTTGGGAAATACAGCATCTAAATAAATACGTTTTACTCTCTTGTCGCAATAAATTTAAAACAATATTTGTGTTAGTGTTAAGTGGAGAAATTCTAAAAAAAATGTTACAACAAAAAATTGTATAGTAACTATTATTTCATTTAATTACGTTGTACGAGAAAGTGTATTACGTGAATGCATTATAATTTTGCGATATAACGAAAAACAAAAAAAAAAAAAAAACAAATTTTCTAGTGCTGTTGAGCTTTTGAAGAGATGAAACAAAATAATGTCACAAAGAAAAATAAAATCAATCAGAAAAAATTAATAAATTTATAAAAGCAGCTCTGTGGTTATTTGAAAAATCCAAATTCAAACAAATATGCAATCACTTCAAGAATATGTAGGTATTTGTTTTAATCACGACTGCATCCAATGGTGACCGCTATTGTAAGGAGAGATTGTCAAAACTGTAATTCTTGGAAATTGTATTTTATCAAAACGTTTCGATAATGTTATATCGATGATAATTAAAATCTTTCAAATATGTAGTAGGTAAGCACGATAATACTCTGTATACCAATCTGATGAGTTGGCGTAAACTGTAGCAACTCTTTTATTATGGATGATTGAGCCAGAGAACATTGCGACTTCAATTATCGGGCATTCCTTTGTTCATATCCGATATATGAGCTGATGAATGGGGACAAACAGCCAATTTTTAACACATATTAGTGGGAGAAGTTGTTTTTATCCGATTCCGTCTATTTGCAAAACTCGATAACTTTGTGTGTTTATTTATTTGAGTTTAGATTTTGTCACACTTATTTGAAGTCTTTGTTTATTATTCTTATTTATATTCTTAGATTTAATTTTTGGTTAGAGGGAGAGGCGCGCACTGCCGTGTGTTAGTGCCAAAGCATTATCAACGATTATACAAAAAAATAAAGGAAAGAAAAGAAAATCAAAGAGAGAGAGAGAGAGAGAAGAAGGCAATGGGAAAAAAACAGAATCGAATCAGCGATGCCAGATTAATACTCAACGCATTCCCCCAATCCAGAAAAAAAAATACACAGGGCAGTACGAGGAAACTTATTCTGGCGTAGACAATACGGAAGCATAAATTTGTATGGGAGGTAGGAGTGATTTTCATGTGACCGCCAAATATTAATTAACTTGGAATCTATGATTAGAAAAACAACATTTTATTCTATAAACAATCAAACCTTGTATCACATCCTTCCATTTGTCATTGTTCTACTCCATATATTATGTACACGAATATCACGTTCGTAACCCAGATATGTTATTATTGCAATGCTCTTCATGCTGACGAATTCATTAAAAGGATATTAAAATTATGTTTTGCCGAATCGGAGGTCAAGCGTTTCAACAATGCTTTTCCAGTACGAAACAAAAATGTTTCTTTCAAATGGTGCTCATCTGTTGGGAATTATCAGAATTTACAATTACCTTAGATATTGCTGAACAGTCGTACTTAGCTAGCACTGATAAATATAAGGTCAAACAACAAGAAAGGTGTTACGTTTAGCTAGTAGCTATAACTATAGATGCTAAAGATCTTAGCATACTCGCTAAGTTCAATTTTGCCAATTACTTTCATTCTTGCTACTGTACAGAGATGTTACTTGTTGGTATCTATTTATTTATTATTATCAGGAAGAAAAGGTAAAGGGAAAATTTCGCTGCAAAATTATTTCACTAATTTACATTTATCAATTAAATAAGCAGAATTTATTCTTCGAAATGTGTTTATAAAATATAAATCAAATCAACTCTGCTTAGGAAACTTAACATCTATATCGTTATATTGGCACAAAGATAGCGGATTGTCGAATAAAACACGGCTATTATAAAGATGGGATATAAATTTTAATGACAAGCAACTTTTATAGGTTTTATTGAAGTTTTATATTGTGTGATTTAAAAGCTTTCCGTGGTTTTTGGTATATTTGTGAACAAAAATTGTTCCCATATGGGCCATTATTATCTACGAACTTTTGCCATTTTTAGAGTGACTTCCTAAACCCGTCGGTATAGAACTGCTATTGTTTCTCAGCGAAAAATTTGGCCAAGTGATTTTCAGCGGCTCTTTGGTTGGCTAATTTTTTACCATTAACAGAGTTTTGCAGAGACCGAAACAAATGGTCAGACGGTGTAAGTTCCGGGCTATACATTGGCTGCATCAAAATTTCCTATCCAAGTTCTGTCAATTTGTTCCTTGTCATTGTCATTGGCATTGTCATGATGGAACACAACTCAACACAATAATTCTGGTCGCTTTTCCTTGATTGCTTCATTCAAGCGGTCGTGTTGTGAGCGGTAGAGGTCAGAATTAACCGTTTCACCAGGTTGTAGCAGCTCGTAATAGACAAGTCCTGCCAAACACTCGACATAACCTTGTTTGCCGTCAATCCAAGATTTGAAGTCGTTTGTGATTATACAAACGACACCAAGGCCGGTGACCCTTGGCCTTTGACCATGATCGGTTATGTTGTATATTTTCGAATAAAATCAATTTTTCATCACCGGTAATGATTCATTTCCAAAATGATTCAATTTCGTTGCGTTTCAGCAGCTGATGGTAATTCGGTCAATCAATTTATTTTTGCGTTAATCCATGTGGTATTCAAATATCGAGCGTGTTTGCATAGCCTGCTCTTTTTAGATGATTTCAAACTTTTACAAAATTGATGTTTAGTGCCTCCGATATCTCCTGACAGCTTGCGTGTCGATCTTGTTCCACGAGTTTCACAATTTTATGGAATTTTTCAGTGACTGGCCAACCAGTGTGAGGTGCATCTTCGGCATCGAAATTTCCGGAACGGAATCGAGAAAACCACTCCTGAGTTCACAGCATTCTCATCGTAAACGCACAAAGTTTTCGGCATGTTTTTGCAGCGCTGAAATGTCATATATTCAAATATATGTCCGTTTGACACAATCGGATTAGTGTTGCCCGATATGTGGGCATCAACATCATCTAGTAACAAAAAATCGCTGTGACTTTTTAAATTACCCAATATAAAGATTTAATCGATCTTCTACTGAAAATGCTGCATTTTGGAAAAGCTAAATATTTATTTATTTATATAAATACAACATTTACTTTTTATTTGTTTAATTTGACACAGAAATTAGAAATCGATTTAAAATATTCACATTTGCGTAAATTCAATGTAGTACAAATATTATATCTGAGTATGTGTATTTGCCCATCTAATGGCAATGACAAGAAAACAATTGTGTCAATATTTTAGACAGTCAAATTTGATAATACAAGGTTATGCATTAGAATACAATTCTTGTTTAGATAAAACCTACAAAAGTGGGGTAGTAATTTAAGTCGAACAAATATTTATTTAAAAAAAAAAAAAAAAAAAAAAGAATTACACTATTGAATTGAATTAATCATAATTTTTTATTTAATTAAAATATGTGGTAATAAATTATGTAAATCAATTTTCATAATCAAAATGAAATGAACTGTATGTAAGAACAGCAAATATGTCTGCCGAAGCATGCCAATTTCCGTGTATATCGATCTTCTTTTGTGATGGCCACATAATTAAGCGTAATAAAATATTGATATCTGTTGTAAATCCTGTTATCAGTAGGTAGTAGAATTAATATCGACAAAACGGAATAATTGTTCAGAAGTTCAGAATAATTCTAAGTCGGCGAACCAGTACCACCTGAAATACATAGTAAAAATGACATTAAAAGATATATATTTTATATAGAATACTATGTACTTACAATATATTATATATTTAATGGAAAATTTACCCTGACTTGTGCATGTGTGCAGTTGTTGTTTGAAATACATAGCTTGCTGCTTGCAAATGTTATTGGTTTTATATTGATAGTGTAGGCAATGGGTGTTGGAAGGTTTATCAATACATTGTCATCCCGAAGAGTCTCGGATGCAAAGCCGAAGTGTGTAAAAATATTACTTTCAGGAAAGCAGTAATTATTGAGTGCATTAACTCTTAATGGGTGCGGTAGCTCAGTGGTTAGTGCGTTAGCCTTCTGACCTGTAGGTCATGGGTTCAATCCCCGGCTAAAGCATAACAAAATTCAATATCGAAAATGTTTTTCTTTCGAACGGTACCCACCTGCCGGCAGAAATTGGCAAATTTTCCGGCAATTTATGTATGTATATGTGACATTTCTCTATTATTACAAGATCGAAGCTGGACCATTTATACCTATTTAGTCGCTAGAAATTTTACAGAAATAGCAGATTTGCTATGGTTATTCATGACTTCATATATACATTTTCCACAAGGCGATTTCGTTCAATTAGAACGTACCCATTATCTTGAATGAATCTTTATCAACTTTGTAAAACTTATTTTTTGCTTCAAAACAAAACTTTAAAAAAAATATCCCCATAAAAAATGTTGATTGTTCTAAAATTTTTATGCAAAATTGATAAGGCAATTGACCCAACTCAGTTCGGGTACCTTGAATCATGCGACCCTTCTTGAAGTCTAAGCTGGAACATAGCTTCACAAAAATGATAAAGAAAATATAAGTATGTACAACTTAATTCGGTACGCGTTTTGTTTTGCTGTTTTTAAGCGTTAATTTTAATAACAATATGCATTTATACATTATTGAAAGTATTGTCCATCGTTAGGCACTAATTTTCCCCATCCTTCTGGTAATTTCTGGATACTATCTCGAAAACACGATGAGTCTTTTGATGTGATCCACAAATCGAACCAATTTTTGAGCTCTTCGAGAGAACGGAAGTGCTGCTCAGTGAGGCCATGAGCAATTGATCGAAACAAGTTGTAATCATATGATGTAATGTCTGGAGAATAAAGCAGGTGGGGCAGGATCTACCATTTAAGCTCTTCCAATTCCGTTCTAATGCTGCAAAATCATTTTGTCGTGTTCTTCAGCATATTGCGGTCGTGCTTGGCTCAAACGCATCATTTGCTGTAGGTAGCGGTCTCCGGCGATGGTTTCATTAGATTGCAGTAGCTCATAATACCTCACGCAGTTAAACCCAGCAGATACACAGCATTATCTTCAAACCATAAATATTGGGCTTGGTAGTTGATGTAGATGACCGGGTTTAATCCATGCTTTATAGCGCTTGGGATTATCGTAATCGACCCACTTCGAATCTCTTCCTTTTTTGCCTTTACAGCAGCAGTTGGCATGTGAAAAATCGAATTTCAATGTCTTTTGCTTTCAATTCATATGACACCCAATGTCTTTGTTTTTGAATCATTCCCAAGTCTTTCAGGCATTCTGAGTGCCCCTCAACGATTCTGCAAGCTCTTCTTCAAAATTTCTTGACTGAGCTGGTCGAGGGTTATCATCAACACCAAAATCAACACCTTTGAAGTGTCGAAACCATTCTCTGCATGATTTGTTTGTTGGAGCAGAGATTCACCACAAACTTCCAGAAGCAATCCGTGCGCTTCAACTACACTTTTCTTCCAATTAAAAAAGAAAATTATAACTTCCCGCAAATGCTCCTTATTTAACAGAAAGTCGGACTTTTTCAATGCAACAGAAAATAATGATGCTATTTAAAACTCAATAAGTCAACCACATATGACAGCCAGAGCCATTTGTGAAAACGTTGTACAATAGTAAAATAGTAATGTTGATGATATCTTTGGAATGTCTAAAAAAATATGATAGCCAAGCTCCAATATATCCTAATAATTCATTATATCCTAATGTAGATTCATGTTTTGGCAAGAGTATAGAATTTGCAAACATTTGCACTTGAAATATTAGAACAGAAAGATCTGTACTTACTAGCAATAGCAAGAAAACAATTGTATCAATAACATAGTGCGGTAGATTTGAGTGTACTATATAATGAGTTCAAGGCTTTATTCTATAGTAGTTGAGTAGTTAAGTAGTTAAGTCGAATTTGTATGTATATTTTTATTTATCAAAATTAGTAATCAATTTGTATTTAATTAAAATATATACAGACTTATGATAGAAATGATGTGTTTTGTTTTCGCCTTCGAACACTTACCAATTGCTCTGTGATGCAGTAATGTAGGTTTTAGCGATTTCAGAACGAAATGAAATCGTTGATATTTCTTTATGCTATTTCAGGACAAATTGTGAGTGAGCATATTGTGAGTGAGCAAATTGTGTGTGAAATGTAGGTTTTTTAGGTGGAAACTCGAAATTAAGATTAATTATATGATATTTAAGCGGAAAACAAAAGAAACTAGCTCAAAAAGTTATATCAGCTTTATGAAGAAGAATGTTGACCTTACCAGAAATTGTTGATCGAGTTGACATGGACATTGTGATACAGTCTACAATAAAAGTGAACTCGAAAATACCTCCACAAAAAGACGCAAACATATGAAATAAGGTAAATGTTTTAGAAAAATTTTAATTTTGGTATGACATTTGATAATCTGCAGGCGTAGTCAGATTAGAAAGTGTGCATTCGGAAGTAACTGGTTCGCAATAAGATTGAAAGAAGAGCAAGCGGAAGTGGAACTGAGGAGAGAATTACTGCCATTTCTGGACTGCATGAAAGCGTTGACGGTAATTCAAACGCTAAATCAAAATTGTCAAACGACAATTTTTTTTTTGTAACTGCAGTTTCATCCCTACGGAGTATTCTCCTTCTGCCCAGAACCTCAGCGTTGAGCCAGTTGCAGCTGCGTTGAATATATTTACGTGGAATCCACGAGATCCAAAGTATTGAAATATTCTCTAAATTACACCGTTTCACATTTTCAGATTTTCTTGCTTGATTTTATCCTAAAAAACTTGCTGCGGCCAAAAAAATATTAATTTTTGTAATTTTTCACAATTTTACTCAAAGTAGTGTCGTTCAATTTCACTTAAATATATTGCCAAATCAGCTGGATTTCCACCACATGTAAAACAAATTCATACGATTTGCAATTACGTTTTCGCTTTGAATTTGTACGATTTCCTTCAAATTACTGATATGTATGTATAATCTTCGTAAATAACCACATACAGAGGTGTCCATATACAAGTTTCTTTTTCAAAATTCAAAAAAGTTAACAAAAACAATATTTTTCAGTATATTTGCAAACATTCTGAATATTTATGGAACACGACATTTTGAGACATTCATCATCTGGCAACTCTGATTCAGCATTCTTTAACATATTAGTTTACCTCTACCAGTATTCTTATTACTATGTCATTAAAAGTTTCATTTTATTAAAAACCTAAATCGAACCCTCACTCAGCACTGACTAACGAGTGAGAGAAACCCTGAAACACACATACCAGATGGACCCACCGATTAAACTGTTTTCGAATGGAGAAGTCAAAGGAGCAATAAAAAAACTTATAGCCAAGAAAGCCCTCGGATATGATCTCATCACTGGAGAAGAGTTAAAATAACTCCCAAAAGAGGGAATCACTTTCCTAACCCATATACATAATGCTGTTTCATTATCTGGCTTTGTTCCTCTGCAGTAGAAAGTTGCTCAAGTAAAAATAATTCTCAAGCCCGGAAAAAGTGCAGGTAAAGTGGAGTTATATCGCCCCATTAGCTTGCTACCAGTTGCCTCCAAACTTATGGAAACCCTTTTCCTCAAAAGATTGATGCCAGTAATAGAAGAACGCAAACTAATTCCTAACCACCAATTCACTTTTAGGAAACAGCATAGCACATTTGAACAAGTACACAGACATAATTTATATTCACAATGCATTTCTCGATATATCTCAAGCTTTCCACCGTGTCTGGCATAACGTTATACTCTATAAAATAAAGGACACCTTCCGATAAACTTTTACATATCACTTTCATCAAATCCTATTTCGAAAGTCGATACTTTTTCGTCAAGCAAGGCGAAGAACAGTCTGGACTCTACGAAAGTTCAGCCGGTGTACCTCAAAGCACCGTCATGGGTCCCAGCATATACCTGCTTCACACATACGATTTACCAGCCTCTGAAGGATTCATCATTGGCACTCTTGCAGACGACACAATGGATACAACTAGCTTAGGCTAAGCTTCAAAAAGGGTTAGACAAGATTACTCTATGTACCCGTAAAACTCAATGATGTAAATTTTCCGTAATGTAACGAAACTAAATACCTAGGCATGCACCTCGATAGCATACTAACTTGGAGAACACATATCTTCATCAAACGTAAGGTGCTAAGCATCAAACTCAAAAATTTGCACTGGTTGCTAAATCGAAACTCCCAAGTCTCACTCGAGAGTAAACTCTAACTCTTCTCAGCTCTCCTGAGACCAGTATGGACATATGGCATAGAGCTGTGGGGTACTGTGGCAACCTCCAATGTCGAAATTCTCCAAAGATTTCGATCTAAAACCCTATGTATGATTGCAAACGCCCCATATTATGTCACAAACAACCAAATCCATCGTGACTTGAAAGTCCCAACGGTTGCTGAAGTAATCAAAAAGTATACCAAATCACACAATCGCCCATCGTAACCCATTAATATCGGATCTCAATTCCAATTCCATTAAATTTACGAGGCTGAAGAGAAAATCAACAGCAAGTCTCATTTGCAAATGGTGAAGAATAATAAATGGCTGCACCACTGGGTGTAGTCCATACGTGATTAATATTCTTATGTTTATTTTTATTATTTATTATTATATTTATTATTTTTATTAAGTATTGCTGAATGTTATAAAAACAAATTGCAATATTAAAAAGATTAAAAAAAAACATTATTTCGTTCTAACTACTGGCTGAATTATCCTACAGGAGCAGATAAAATTTCATTTTCTTTTCGTACTTTTCTTTCACAATCATGACATTTACTAAAGGCAACGTAACCAATAAAATGTCGTAACAATGGTAATATTTATATATAAAGAAAGGTGGAAACTCTCGTTTAGAAAATATTTCTTGAAACAAATACCCTCGTTATTATCAACATTTCTGTTGAGCTTACTGACTTCGGCGTCAATCTTTTCGGCGGGATTCCTTTTGTCGGTGTGTTCTTCAGCAAAAGATAAAATGTTTCTAAATTATTCTAAAGTTATGTACGTAAAGATCTGTAGGTCGTGGGTTCAACTTTAATATTGAACCCACATGTCAGCAAGCAATTGATAATTCTTCCGGGAGTAACAATTTGCCATGGAAAAGCTACTAAAAGAACTCTGTGACAAAGCTCAGAAAAAGTGATGTTTCAAAGGTTCTGTCGTTCGAAACCGGCTAATATAAATAGGTCCCTTCTAATATTGTCCAAAATTTAACACCCACAACAGTACTGGAAGAGAAGCTTAACCAAAGATCCCATCGGGGCTTATAGGTGCCACATATTTATTCATTTTTTATTTATATCCGTAATTTTTTAGCAATTGCTATAAGATCGCAGTTGAACAATTTTAGATGTCATGTAATTTCTCCAAATTTGCCGCAAACTTTAAGATTATTTTTAAATTTTCATCTAAAAATTTTATTTTTTTTTTTCGTCAAATTTTTCATCATCCAATTGATGATAACGTACAAATGTTACATTTGTAACCTAGACATGTCATTGTTATTTTTGCCCTGAAGAGTTCTATAAGGAAATAGTAAAAATATTTTGACTTGTGCCCCATTTCCAAAAAAAAGGCATTTTAATTAATTTGTTTAAATGTTTGGCTTATATTTATTAATTTCTGGGGCAAAGATTATTATCTATATTTATTTTTGCTCAATTAAATTCATAAACAGAAACATCTGTTTCTACTGACAATACCGAGAAAACAATTGTGTCGTTATTTTTTATTGATTTCATACGTTAGAATACAATTGTCTTGTATATAAAATCAACTACTTAAGTCGAATTTATATTTGTCTTTCACCACAAAAAAAAAGTCAATTAGTTAAATTATGTATATACAGCGTTTTTTAACGAGGGGCGTCATATTAAATTAAAATAAAAAAGCAATATTTTTGTGAAAAGAGCTTATAATTTTAGAGTACAAACTCTGAGATTGGTAATGGAACACAATATCTGCCAAACGTCCTCCGCGACTCTTCTTACATATGACATATGAAATTTTTCATCACATTTTCGCATAATTGCGGCTATATCTGGTGAATAACAGCTCCAATATTGCCTTTGAGTGCTTCAATGTTTGCTGGAGCATTGGCGTAGGCTTTATATTTAACGTATCCCTAAAGAAAAAAGTATACTGACCGTCCTGCTGAAAATAAACGTCGTCCACGTCCATAATAGCAATTTCAGGCCAAAAGGTCAGTAGTCAACATCGTTCGATAAAGCAATCCAATCACTGAAACGGTCACACCAGACACCGCCACTGCAAAAACCACACCAAACTGTCACTCGTTGTGCAGAGGTTGTTCGACCATGTCTCTTGGGTTTTCGGAGTCTCAGATGCTACAGTTTTGCTTATTCACATACCCAGACCAGTGAAAATGAGCCTCTTAACTCAGAATAATTTTGTTTCAGAGTCCATGACCTTCTTTTTCACAATTGTGCTGCGTTGTGCCAGCACCGATCGATCCATATCTGAAAATCTCATCTTTGCCAAATATCGACGAATGGTGTATGTTGACACCTGAAAAAATAATGGGAAATTTAAAATGGAACCACTTGTTAAAATACCCTATCCTAGACAAACAAATGCCCCCCAAGGAACCGAAGAGTGTTTTTCGTAGCCCAGCGGTTAGTCCATTGGCCTCCTGATCTGTAGGTCGTGGGTGCAATACCCGGTTGAAGCATAAATTTAATATTGAAGAGATTTTTCTTTAGAATGGTACGCAATTAGCAATTAGCAAGCATTTAGCAATTCTTCCAACAGTAACAACTTGCCACGGAAAAGCTTATAAAAGTACTCTGTGACAAAGCTCAAAAAAGTTGATGTTACAAAGTTTCTGGCTTTCGAAAGCTGCTAAATTTGCGCGTGCAGCAGTCTACACGTGATAGAAGTAAAACTTCTTAAAAACCCAAAACCCAAATTAACACCGCCTGGTATGAATTCACCTTTGATTTAGTCAGAAATAATGCGAAATCGTTCCTGTATATACATTTAGAATAGTTTTAGTACTTTTTCAAAATGAAAGTAGCAGTGCTTTGCTCAGCATGAAAATAGGAAACTTACAAAAAATAGGAAAATCAAAAAAAAAAAAAACTCACAAATCTTTCAATGCAAATATTTCGTGGATACCCAAATCTGAAAAGTTTGTGTAAAGTTTCAGATCACGCACTTCAATTTAATATATATTGGTCCTCTTTTAGACACAAAAACATTTGCTTGAAATACAATTTGTTTGTGAGCGAGGGACACACGGGGAAGAGAGAGAGAGAGTCATTATCAATCGCAATCAGTGTTCGGAGTCTCCTACAATTGGGCCAAATCTACCACTTTTTTTGTTCATTTCTACCGAAACTACTACAGTAAGCTTGAAACTTATCATATTTTACCATTTTTGGCCATTTTATATATATATTTTTGTTTTTGATTTGCATGATCTATTGTGAATGTGCTAATCACATTTTAATAAAACAACTATGTGAAAGTAGTACAATATTTCAACCACCAACTGAATTTTAAAATGTTTGACTGGCATTTTGCTCCCATAACTCTAACTTGCAATATATAGATTAGTACATATAACCTATAACATACGATTCGATAAGTGTGTAGAATGACACATAGATGGCGTTACGAGAATTTTTTCCATATGAGTTCTAACGTTCAAAAGAAACATGTATAAAATTTGTGTAAAGCAACTTTTGTTATTGAAAAAAACAAAATGGATATAACCGAATTTCGTGTTTTCATAAAGCATTTCATTTTAATGAAAAAAAAGTACAGTGGAAACCAAACAATGGCTTGATAATCATTATCCGGACTCTGCTCCATATAGACAAATGGTAGAAAAGTGGATTGCTGAATTTAAACGTGGTCGTATCAGCACAAAGCATACAGAACGCAGTGGACGCCCAATTGAGGCTGTTATTCCAGAAAACATCAAAAATATCCATAAATTAATTAAGAACAATCGATATCGGTTAAGATATCAGATAGTAGTGTTTTTACAATTTACACGAACAATTGGGTATGCGACACAAAAACTGTTAAACCGCCTTCACACCTAATATTATCGTTTTGGGCCGATTGAAGGCAGAATAGATATATATTCGTGATCAGCGTCGCTTAAATTTTCGATTTAACGATGTCCGTCCGTCCGTCTGTCTGTCACCTGGCTGCTTCGCACGATAACTTGAGTAAATATTGAGCTATGATCCAAGGGTACGGAGGGGATTGATATTGGGCATGATCGGTCAATAGCCACGCCCACACCAAGCATTCAAAGCGACTAACCTCGGATTTTTAAAAATCTTTAACTTGCTATAACTCACATAATATACCACTTGGGACAACAATATTTGGCACATAGAGTCACATTATACTACTACATAACTTTGCTGGAAATGGGCGAGCCACGCCTACTTCTTATAGTAGCTCCCATACAAAGCGTATGTACTTTATTCAAATTGAAACATCTGTAACTTCTGCAATCTTATGTCTAGAATATACATAATTGACACATAGATTACTATGGTAGTCAAAAATAATCTGGCAAAAAATCGGTGTGCCACTCCCACTCTTTCTAGGGTCTCCCTTACAAAGTTGCTTAAATTTAAAAAAAGGTTAAAACTGCCCTGACTTTTGAACTATTCATCGTAAGACAATCATATTTAAGCTATGGATTAATATTATAAGGATACTCAGGTTAACAAGAAATGCGCAAGCCACGCCTAAAATACAATACAATACAATACAAAATGATTGAATTTCTTTTAAATTGAAATAGCTGTAACTACGGCAATCTTCCATCTAGATTAACCATAATTGACACTTAGATTCATATGGCAGTCGAAAATAATCAGGCAAAAAATCGGTGTACCACGCCCACTCTTTCTTGGGGTTCCCATACATCATAACTTGTAAACTATTCGGAGAAGAACAACCAGATTTAAGATATGGATTAGTATTGTAAGAGCAACTAGACTTACAGGAAATGGACTCGCCACACCCACTGTTTGTAGTAGCCCCATACAAAATCACCGAATTTCTTTTAAATTGAAATAGCTGCAGCTTCTGCAATCTTCTGTCTATAACGATCATAATTAATACTGAGGTTAATATGGTAGTTGTACATAATCTGGCAAAAAATCAACATGCCACGTTTACTTCTTAATGGGGCTGCCATACAAAGTTTGGAAAATTATAAAAAATTTAAACCGCTATAACTTATGAACTATTCAACGTATGACAATCAAATTTAAGGTGTGGATTAATATTGAAAAATTAATTGGATTTACAAGAAAGAGGTAAGCCACGCCCACTTTTTATGTAGCTCCCATACTTAGCCTCGGCATACCTTAAAAACCTCCTATAAATTATCCTTTTTAGAACCCTCATAACATACAAAGTACTTCGTCAAAGTCAATTATATTTCGGGTGTAAATTAGTGTTGTATGCAAAATTGTTTCTCAAAAAGTGGAAATAAAAGAAAAAGATGGATCTTCGATTAAACTTTTTATATATATATCTACATATAATTTGGTCGGCCCCAGCCAACTCTAAGGTGATTTTTTAACTTAACTATGTACGTACATAAATATGTTCCCAAAAGTTTATGTTTCAATGTACGTACACATATTTGTGATTTAATTTTAATAAATTTGATTTAATATTTGTAACAATAAATATTAATTAATTAATAGTTTTATGAAAGTATTTTCTCATATATTTGTACCTAATGTATGTTTCGATTGTTGAACTTATGTGCACACATGTTAAAAATAAAATATAAATTGTTTATGAAATGTTGAGAAGGCTGGCAATATTTAACATTTTTTGGGCCATTTAGCTTTTTTAGCGTTTCTATTTCGTCGATCTAGCTTTTTGTTTTTCAAGTCCTGGCAACACTGTATTTAATTGAATCATGATCTATTGCTTTGTATCGTTGTGCATACGTTGATTTCTTTCTCATGTAACGAGATTTGCTTTAGAAATTTCACACTCCATTTGCGACACCGCCGCCTAAGAAGTTTTACTTCAAAAATAGTGTCAATAATTTAGGCTGGCAGATTTGAGAGTATAATGAGTTCTTTCTCAATTATTGTCTTTCAAAGTCAGCTGGAAAACAAATCAAGGTTTGAATAATAATTCCTTATTAACTATCCATATGTACATAAATTGCCATAATCATAAAGAAATTGCATAATTGCACGTAACAATAACTTTAGAAAGCCGTCTCGATATCAGTTGTATGAGTTTGAATCCATGGTATATAAGGAGATATACGAGTGAAAACAGCTGGTTCTTGACCTTCACAACCACGTGGAGATACAAAGGATGTAATGCCAATTTGTACACGTTCGCCATCTGGTAGTTTGATAGTTAGTGGACCGCCTGAGTCTCCTTTGCAAGTAGCTGAACCGGAAGTGGTCGAAACGCAAACATGTTTTTTTGTTATTTTTACTTTATAATAGCGTCTGCATTTCGTAAGTGATATAACTGGAAGTTCAGCATAATTCAAAATTTCCGAGCCATTACCACCTAAAATGAATTGTAAAGGGTATTTTTTTAGAGTGTAGCACTTTCCGATAGCGTTAAAACGGTATTGCAGTTCTTAAATCTGGTAACCGAAAAGTCATTTGTACTCAGTACGGTTTGCAATTTCATCATGGGAAGATTAACACCTCAATAGTGCTTGCAATTATTGAAATGTTGTTACAAAGATCGTGGTTCTGTCATCCAAACACAACTGGAAGTTGACTCATTGCTTTATCGCCAAAATTTATTAAGTGATAAGGTTTCTTTTTGGCTCAATGGGTATGTGAATAAGCAAAATTGTCAGATTAGGAGTGAAGACAATCCACAAGAAATTTTTCATACACCATTACATCCTTAAAAATTTACTATTTGTTGCGGTTTATGTGTTGATGGAATCATTGGTCCATACTTCTTTAAAAACGCGGCAGGCAACGACGTAACCGTCAATGGCCATCGCTAGAGAGTGGAAGAGATGTGGCTCCAGCGCTACATGCCATACATCAAATAATCGATTTATTGAAGGAAACATTTGGCGACAACATAATCTCTCGAAACGGACCTGTGAACTATACTGCAAGATATTGCAATTTAACGCCACTGAACTATTTTTTGTGGGTGTATAAGAAAAGGCTATTTTAAGCCAGCAACTTTGGATGAATTGCAAATCTACATTGAGCGAACTATTGCCGAGATTATGCCCAAAATACTTGAAAATGTAACCGAAAATTCGGTTTCCAGATTACGCCACGTTCTTGCCAGCCGTGGCGGTTATATGCCCGAAATTATACTAATTGCATAAAATTATTCTTCCAATAAAGTCAGAATAGTACATTTTTTATGTCTTTTTCCGAAATTGAAAGTGCTTCACTCTAAAAAAAATACCCTATACATACGGTATTTATATATGACGTATAATGTGTATATTTCGAACAAAACTTACTCTCACTTGTGCGTCCCCAACCAGAAGCAGTTGCTATCATATTTACATAAGTTCGATTGTTGTCCATTGCCAATTTTATCGGTCTTATTTCGTTCTTATAACTTATAGGTGCAGGAAGTTTTATCAATGCAATATCATTCTGCAGAGGTCTAGTTTTGAAGCCAGGATGTGTAAAAATATTACTTACAGGAAAGGAGTAATTATAGCCTGCATGACTTCGTATTACACTTCCTAAAAGTGCTGTACCCTCGCTTGCGCTGTAATTGTACGGGTAAAATAAATATAGAGCATAAGAGACAAACGATTTATTTCAAGATTGTAGCTGGACAATTTGTATCATTAGAAATTTTCTGGTAAATAGCAGTTTTACACATATTTAACGAAGTTTTTGCTTAGAAGGTGATTTTGAAAAGGATTAATCATAAATTCACCAAATCTGCTATTGTTACAGAATTTCTTATGCCCAAATTATTTAAGTAAAATTATTTGTCGACTGCCTTGAAGTCACTTTCAATTATAAGAGTATAATAAGTCGATATGAGTAAAACATACTTGTAAGTACAGTGGCCAGCAGTTAAAATCCATTGGCTATTAATCAATGAACCTCCACACCAGATTCGAAAAGCTTTTTTTAATTGCAATCCAACTTGAAAGGGTAATTCACCAAAAGCAACTGCTGTACCATGAATGATGCGACCTTCTTTCAACTCGGCACTAAAGCATAATTTCACAAACACTATGAAGAAAATAAAAACGTTCATTCTGTTGAATTTGAATCTTGTGATCTGTTTATGACTGAGTATCTATTAAAGGAATGTTTAGTCTTATATACTAATTAATGGAAATTTCTAAATTCTACAATTTTCTACTACAATATTTTAGTTCATCTAGTTCATATTGATATTCATAATGACCTTAGAAACACATTTTCGCTAATATTTAAATATATGCACTTGAGTAAATATGATTGCGTAAAGAAATGAGTTCTTTAATAAATATTGAGAACATACGACCTTGCAACATATGTATGTAGACGTCTGAGAAACCAGATTTTTCGGCGATACATCGTCCAGTTTCCTTTTCTTATATTTATAGTTCTGGGAGGTTTACTATATTCCTCCTAAAAAGCAATTTGGATACACCGATGATCAGAGAAAGAGTGCTTAGCACCTTTTAGCGATGTCCTCAGACCGCATATATGCTCTTCATTTACCCAATGTTCTTGAGTGAGGACGAAGTCTGGCTCATCTTCTGTTAATCGGTTCAGGAGAGCAGCCGAGACTGTGACGAACGATTATCTGAAGCAGACGCAACATTGATTAATGTGACGTCCTTATCTTCTTGAGAATCTCTCAAAAGCACTTATTCATTATATAGCCAAACCCGTACTTTATACTACCGTCGCATTTCGTTAGCCGCTCTAAAGTATCGTTAGATAAGAGCAGGAGTATTTGCATCATTGCTCTCTTCAAGTGAATGGCATCAACAATGTTTACAGTACTGCCGCTTGCTATTTTAAGAAATACCCATTTGTCTATCGGAAGATTTGGATTGTATGCCTTGCTCCATTATTTGCTCTGATTCAGAAGGCGCGGTCATTATACATACCCTTGCCCTGCGACTTGTCTACCGCTACTAGGTTCGTCGCTCGCGTCTTAGGTTTCCTTCGTCGATCTTTGCCGCTTGGTAGCCGTATTCAATGTTGTGTGCAGTTATTCGAGTGACTTCATTGCCTATTTCAACTCTGTCTCTTCGGTCAGTAGATCAATATGCACCCTCTTCAAGAACTGACAGGCAGCACGCCTTTGCATATAAACTAGTTTCGCTTCGAACTACGATGGTAAGACTGGTTATTACGGAGGGCGCCAGGTATCTTTAGATTTGAGACTGGACTATTTTTGTAAGGAAACCCCCCCACCAGGCTGATTCTTGGTACGGGTCATATGACACCTTGATCCAGTCCCTTACCTTCAACCATGATAAAACTGCACTGGGCGATGCTGTTGTATTATAGATAAGTGAACACAAAAAATTCAGCTAGATACCTTCTGATATGAGCAGGATAATCTATATCTAGCTAGCAGCTGGTAGGTATTTGTTTATCCGACAAAAATTTGAAACAAAACATTCACTAATGTTTAATTTAATATTTGTTAAAACTGAACAGAAGCATTTGTGCCTACTGGCAGTAGCAAGGAAACAATTGTGTCAATGTATTAGGCTGGCAGATTTTAGAGTATTTATTTAAAAGTCAGGTAAGAAAAAAATCAATATTTGAATTAATAATCATTTTTTATTAAATAAAAATTGCCATTGTCACGAAGACATTAGAATAATTTGTAAAACGAATAGCTTTACAATGCAGTTTCGAAATCTGTTGTATATCCTTGAATCCATGGTATATAAGAAGATATACGAGTGAAAACAGCTGGTTCTCGATTTTCACATCCACGTCCCGATATAAAGGATGTAATGCCAATCTGTACAAGTGTGCCATCTGTCAGTTTGATAGTCAGTGGACCGCCTGAGTCTCCTTGGCAAGTAGATGAAGCGGAAGTGGTCGAAACGCAAACATGTTTTTTTGTTATTACTTTATAATAGCGTTTGCATTTCGTAAGCGGAATAACTGGAAGTTCAGCATAATTCAAAGTTTCCGAGCCATTACCACCTAAAATGAATTGTAAAGCGTATTTGTTTAGAGTGTAGCACTTTTCGATAGGGATAAAACGGTATTGCAGTTCTGAAATCTGGTAACCCAAGAGTCATTTGTACTCAGTACGGGTTGCAATTTCATTATTTAAAGATTGACACCTCAATAGCGCTTGTAAATATTGAAATTTTATTACGAAAATTGTGGTTCTGTCATGTAAACTCATAGATCGCTTTATCGCAATATTTTATTAAGTGATAAGCCTTCTTTTTGGCTCAATGGGTATGTGAATAAGCAAAGTTGTCAGCTTTGGAGTGCAGACAATCCACACGAAATTCTTCAGGCACCATTACATTAAAAAAAAACTTACTTTTTGGTGTGGTTTATGGGCTGATGGAACGCGGGAAGCAACAACGTAACAGTCAATGGCGATCGCTACAGAGCCATGATCGAAATAGACCTTTGAACTCTACTGCAAGATCATGCAATATGCTGATAAACCAGCAACTTTGGATTTGCTTGGAAAAGTAACCGAAAATTGAGTGAAAATTGCCCGAAATTATATTTAACACTAATTGCATAAAATTATCCTTCCAATAAAGCCAATTTTTAGTTTTGAATATTACATTTTGTATTTTTTTTTTTCAAATTTGAAAGTGAATTTATTTATGAAGTAAGATGTGTATACGCTGAACAAAACTTACTCTGAGTTGTGCGTCCCCAACCAGAAGCAGTTGCTATTTCATTTACATAAGTTCGTTTGTTGTCCATTGCCAATGATATTGGATTTATTTCGTTCGTATAACTTATAGGTGCAGGAAGTTTTATCAATGCAATATCATTATGATGAGTCCCAGGTTCAAAGCCGGAGTGTGTATAAATGTACTACTTCGTAATATACTACCACAAACTGCTGTTCCTTCCGTTGCGCTGTAATTACATGATGTATAAAGTTGTTTGGACCGTTTGTACATAATTTGCAACAAGGTGATTTTGAAAATGGTTTATCAAATGAGGATCAATCTCACCAAAACTGCGATTACCACAGAATTTCTTATGCTCAAATTATGTATGTAAAATTATAAAATTAAAATCACTTATAAGAGTATAATAAGTCGATGTGAGTAGAACATACTTGTAAGTACAGTGGGCAGCAGTTAAAATCCATTGGCTATTAATCAATGAACCTCCACACCAAGTTTGAAAACCTTTTGTCAAATGCAAACCAACTTGATACGGCAATTTACCAAAAGCAACTGGCGTACCACCAAATATGCGACTCTCTTTCAATTCTAAACTAAAGCATAATTTCACAAACACTATGACGAAAAGAAAAACGTTCATTCTGTTGAAATTGAATCTTGCGATCTGTGAACGACTGAGTATATATTAAAAGAATATTTAGTCTTATATAGTACTTTATTGAAATGTCTAAAGGTATGCAATTCTACAATTTTCTGCTGTTATATTGCTTCTACATATTTATACCTTAGAAACACATTTTCGGCAATATTTGTATGCATGACCCTGAATATATTTGCAATAAATATTCCTGAGTAAATAAAGGGTTATCCATTTTGCGGTTTCAAAAGTAAATGTAAATAAAACACATATAAAATATTTTTTATCATGATATTTCTTTTTTATTATAAAGTTTGAACGTTGACATTATGTGTGAAATACTACATCATTTAAATGACCACCACGCGAATTGTTGCAAGCATCGATTCTTTTCAGGTAATTTTCGACCACTTTTTGACACATATTGGGCGGTATCTCAGCCATAACGTGACGAATGTTGGTTTTTAGGTGCTCAAGAGTTAAAGGTTTATCTGCATAAACACGGTCTTTCGCGTAGCCCCACAAAAAAAAGTCAAGCGGTGTGAAATCGCATGATCTTGGTGGCCACTTGATATCGCCACGACGAGAAATTACGCGGCCAGAAAATTTCTCTTGCAATAAAGCCATATTCGCTCGAGTTGTGTGGCATGTGGCACCGTCTTGTTGAAACTACATATTCTCTAAGTCGTATTCTTCAATAGCAGGCAAAAAAAAGTCGGTTATCATCTGACCATAACGCTCCGAATTAACGGTGACAGTCGTTCCATCGTCGTTTTCGAAGAAGTAAGGTCCAATCACACCTCCGGACCAAAGAGCGCACCAAACAGTGACTTTTTGTGGATGTAGTGGCCTCTCTTCAATTACTTGAGGATTCTCAGTGGCTCTGGCTGTGGCAGAATCACCATTTTTGTAGTAGGTTTTTACAATTTTAATGCTTTGTGCGATAGTTAAGCGATCCATTTTCGCAAATGTCAGACTTTGAACTGAAAAAGAAAGAAATGGTTTTAACAACTCAGTTTGACAGATGTCGAATTCAAGCCCTATACTTTTGAAACCGCGAAATCGATAACCCTTTAGTTTAAAATATGATTGTGTAGCGAAATGAGTTCTATTACTACGCAGCAACAAATGTTGAAACTATAAATTACGATTTTTTGCGATTCTGAAATGGAGAAAATTGAACAATTTAACATTACCCTTTAAAATCTGCTATCAAATGAAAATGAGTCAATATGTATTTTCGTTGACAGAAAATATTATAAAAAAATTACATAATTATCGTTAAATTTCTATTTTTAAAAATTGCTTAGAGCTATTACATGATGAAATAACAAAAGGTGCTGTACGGAGGATTCTATCTCTTTCTAATTTGACAATTCGCGCTCTTCTAGCAAATCAGTAATGCTTCTTCGTAAAATGTAGTTTATAAATTACTTTCATGTAAAAACAATGGGGATGGATTATTGGTTTTAAATCATTTCGTTAAGAATTTATATTCAATTTACATTTTTTCAATATAAAACTCAATTAGCGAGTTGACATCGTGTTCCGTTGTATGGTTTTATATTGCAGCACATGTTTGTTGAGTGCACACTATTCGATTAACAAAGAGCGTAATTTTGATGCAAAAAAATTTTTTAAAGCCCATTGTATTTGTTTTCAAAAATAAAAGAATAAAAATTCATCATCTTGTACTCTACGAGGGTTAATAATTTTGACAGATTGAGTTTTGACAAAAAGAACATATAACGATAAAATATCGGGTGTAGTAAAACGCAATCCATTATTTTTCCAATTAATGGCTATAGTAATCTGTATCTCGCGTTGTATAAGTGCAATCGGGTTACGCTAGATGGCGTTAGAAAGTTAGGATTTCGTACTAAATAAACTCTTCCGGCAGTTTTGTGATTGCTTGACTCAGTATTGTTTGAGCACGCGTCAAAGATGGACACCAGTAAAGAGAAAATACGCCATATTTTCAGTTTTTCTTCGATAAAGTCGAAAAAGCAAGCCAGACGGCTAAAAATGTGAATAGTGTTTATGGTCCTGATACTGTAACCGTCAATCACGTGCAATTTTGGTTTCGTCGATTCCGTTCCGGTAATTTTGATGTCAAAGATGCACAACGCTCTGGAAGGCCAATTGTCGAAAATATCGATAAAATAATGGAAATCAGCGAGTCTGACCATCATGTAAGTATAGTTTCTATTGCCCGGGAGCTAAACATTGCATAAAAAACCATTTGGAACCATTTAAATAAGGCTGGATACAAAAAGAAGCTCGGAGTATGGGTGCCACACGAGTTAACGTAAAAAAACCTCATAGACCAAATTTCCATCTGCGAATCACTGCTGAATCGCAACAAAATCGATCCATTTCTGAAGCGGATGTTTACTGGTGATGAAAAGTGGGCCACTTACGACAACGTTAAGCGAAAACGGTCGTAACAGTGGCCAAGCCATGATTGACGGTCAGGAAGGTTTTGCTATGTGTTTGGTGGGATTGTCAAGGAATCATCTACTATGAGCTACTCCCCTACGGCCAAACTCTTAATTCGGACCTGTACTGTTAACAATGATGGAAGCAATCGCCCAGGAGAGGAATTGTGTTCCGCCAGACCACAGACATCGATAGTGACTGCCCAGAAGCTCGAGGAGCTTGGTCTGGAGGTTCTTATGCATCCACCTTATAGTCCGGACCTGTCACCAAGTGATTACTACCTGTTCCTGTATATGGCGAATGATTTTTCTCGTGAAAAATTCGCCTTAAGAGAAGCTTGTGAAAATCGACTGTCCCAGTTTTTTGCCAATAGGGACGAGGGTTTCTATGAGAGTGGCATTAAGAAATTATCTTCAAAATGGCAAGAAGTTATCGAACAAAACGGTGCATATTTGCTAAACTATGCTAAATAAAACCTTCAATTTAATGCAAAAATAATGTATTTCTTTTTACTAGACCTCGTGAACTGCCCAACTGTAAGTATGAACAAATTAAGTAATTTATTAAACAAATTTAATCGAAATTAGGTTCTTATTTTACGGACAAGGACTGATGAACGGTGTGGAAAACTTAATTTTTTTAATGTCGAAGGAATTCTAAATTATTTAAAAAAGGTAAATTATGTATTTTTTTCTTAATAATACGACATACCTTTTCTTTAATACCAAGAATCATAGAAATCCATATTTCATTTGATCCTAAAATAAGTATGTTTTTCCTACGTTTCCATAAAGGGCTTTAAATTATTTCCCATTTTCCCGTACTTCCAAAATACAACATTGAGCTTGGGGAATATCAAAACGTGCCTTTCACCTTTTATTATTCCATCATGGAACTATTATACGTTTTTTTATATATGTACATATTTCTGCGGCAGAAATTAGAACTCAAACAAAAAGCTGAAAATTTGCACAATTTCATATTTCATGTATATAAATAGAAACATCTGAACTTACTGACAATATTGAGAAAACAATTGTGTCAATATTTTAGATTGACAAATTTGAGAATACAATGAGTTTATGAAATGAAATATTTGATTATATAATTAGTTAAAATTTTTACTTTAGAAATTAAACTAATATTTGTCTTTGACCAAGAAGGAAAAAAACCATTAAATTAGTCATCATTTTTTATTTAAATAAAATATGTTAATGTACATAATGGTCGTATGTACATATACAGAAAATGGCATAATCACAAAGAATTAAGCTTATAAAGCAGTCTGGAAATTTTTTGTATATCCTTGAATCCATGGTATATAGGAAGATATACGAGTGAAAACAGCTGGATGCCTACTTGCACAACCTCGTCCTGATATAAAAGATGCAATACCAATTTGCACAAGGTCTCCATTTGTCAGCTTAATTGTTAATGGTCCACCAGAGTCTCCTTGGCAGGTAGATGAACCGCTTGTAGTTGAAACGCAAATGTGATATTTCGTTATCGTTGATCGATAGTAGGGACTACATTTCGAAAGGGAAATGACTGGGAGTGCAGCATAATTCAAGCTTTGTGAAACATTAGTATCTGAAATGCATAAGAATTTTATATATTTACTACGATTTACGAGTAAGCAATACTTACGATCACCTGTGCGTCCCCAACCAGAAGCAAATGCAATTAGATTTTCATAACTTCTTGCATTGTCCATTGCCAATTTTATTGGTCTTACATCACTTGTATAATTTATGGCTGCCGGAAGTTTTATCAATGCAATATCATTTTGAACTCCCTTGCGTTTATAGGCAGAATGTGTAAATATATCATTCGCAGAAAAGGAGTAGGTATATCTTGGGCGAGCTCTTGATATAGTTCCTAAAAATGCTTCACCCTTGGTTATGCTGTAATCATACGGGTAGAGTAAAAGTATATTTATCATTTATGCACTTTTTTGGATAAAGACGAAATTTGTAATTAATATTGGTCAAAAGGAAATCTATTATGATAGCAGATTTGGTAGGTTTGGTCATAAATTCATAGGTAAATACAAAGGTAGTTCTTATCCAAAAGGTGATCTCGCACACCATTATTATTAATGAATCTTTTTAAAACTCTGTGAAACTTATCTTTTTCACCAAATACAAAATACCCCTATACAAAATTTTGATTTTTTAAGAAATGGAATACCAGTATTTTTATACCCTGCATAATGCAATATGCATGGTATATTCATTTCGGTCAGATGTTTGTGTCCACTTGAAGGAATCTCCGGAGATATAAACATAGATATATATTCGTGATCAGCGTCGATTAAATTTTCGATTTAACGATGTCCGTCCGTCCGTCCGTCCGTCCGTCCGTCCGTGAAGGAATCTCCGGAGATATAGACATAGATATATATTCGTGATCAGCGTCGATTAAATTTTCGATTTAACGATGTCCGTCCGTCCGTCCGTCCGTCCGTCCGTCCGTCCGTCCGTCCGTCTGTCTGTCACCTGGCTGGTTCGCACGATAACTTGAGTAAATATTGAGCTATTTCGATGAAATTTGGCACAACTAACCTATGATCCAAGGGTACGGAGGGGATTGATATTGGGCATGATCGGTCAATAACCACGCCCACACCAAGCATTCAAAGCGACTAACCTCGAAATTTTCAAAATCTTTAACTTGCTATAACTCACATAATATACCACTTGGGACAACAATATTTGGCACATAGACTTATATTATACTACTATATAACCTCGCCAAAAGTGGTTGAGCCACGCCTACTTTTTAGCGTAGCTCTCATACAAAGTGTATGTACTTCTTTTAAATTGAAACAGCTGTAACTTCGGCAATCTTGTGTCTAGAATAACTATAATTGACGCTTAAATTAATATCGTATTCGGAAATAATCTGGCAGAAAATCAGTGTGCCAGGCCTACTCCTTCATGGGTCTCCCATACAAAGTCGAGGGAATTAAACTAAAATTGTAAGCTCCATAGCTTACAAACCATTTAGCCTAGGACAACGAGATTTAAGGTATGGATTAGTATTGTACAAGCAATTAAACTCACAGGAAATGGGCGCACCACGCCAACTGTTTATCGTAGCCCCCATACAAATTTTAAATTGAAACAGCTGTAACTTCTGCATCCTTCTGTCTAGAACAATCATAATTAACACTTAGGTTAATATGGTAGTCGGAAATAATCTGGCAAAAAATCAGCGTACCACGCCCACTTCTTATTGGGGATCCCATACAAAGTTGAGGAAATTAAACAAAAATGTTAACCACCATAACTTAGAAACTATTCAACGTAGGACACCAAATTTAAGGTGTGGAAAAATTAATTGGATTTACTAGAAAGTGGTAAGCCACGCCCACTTTTTATATAGCTCCCATACTAAGCCTCGGAATTATCTTAAAATCCTTTTACTTCGTCAAAGTCAACCATATTTCGGGTGTAAATTAATAGTATATGCAAAAATTGTTTCTCGAAAAGTGGAAATAAAAGAAAAGTTGGATATTCGAGTAAACTTTTTATATATAAATCAGATTCCCATTTCCATCACGACAAGAAGAGGCTCCGGGATTTAAACCTCCACTCAGGCGCTTGATCTTTTCGAAGAATTTTTGAGTCTCATACTTGTCGGTACACATCTCTAAAGATAGAGATGTGTACCGACAAGAATGAGACTCGAAATTTTTCAGTACATCATTGTAAAATTCTCAGAATCTTATTTTATGATCAAATCAGTTTTCTGCATAAAATATGAAGTCTTTCTGATTGAAACTGATTTATAGTCCCCATTGATTTTTAAATATTTTTGTATGGAAGGTATCATTATTTTTCAGTACATAATTCATAAACTCCTATTTTTTCTTCAAAGTGGTGTTCTAATCATAATATGGAGTAAATTTGCCTTTAAATAAACATAGTCTCCACACAAAATTTTCATTTTTCGAACCATATTTTATGGAAGCTGCAATGATTATACAATGCTCTATTTTGAAACTTTCAAAATCTTATTTTGTGATCGAAATAGTACTTTGCATAAAATTCGATATATTTCTAATCATAAATACGGATAGTTTCCATAGAAAACGCACAAATCTGTATGGAAGTACAATTATTTTTCAATGAATTATACTGTAATTTAGAGAATTTTGATTTTGTCTTTGAAGTAATACTCCACACAAAATGTAATGTCTTTCTCCTCATAAATAAGCTTAGTCTTCATACAAGACATATTCTTGCAGGTTTTGTAAATGATTATTTTTTTTTTTTAAAGCAACATGTTCTTCCTAGGGCTCGTTTTATTTTGGCTGCACAAATTATACTCCATAAAGTTCCAAGACAAAATTTCCAATTAAAAATAGACACACTTTCAATACAATTTGTCATTTGCCCATTTTGTACGGATTAAAAAATAATGATACCTTCTATACAAATTAGTCGATTTTTTTGAAAATCAACATTTTGTATTGAGATTGTGTATATTTTGGATCAGTATAAATGCAAATTTTCTTTAAAGTAAGAAATTGATCGGAAATATTTCTTAAAAATATTATCTATAATAAAAATAGTATCTACTTACAAACATTGTATCTAAAATCATGACCAAACCCAAAAGAACATCTTACTTTAGAGCTTCTTATGTCCAAACTAATTATGTAAAATAAAAAATTCTTCAATGTTAGTAAAACATACCCGGAAGTACAGTGGGCAGCAGTCAGAATCCATTGATTATTAATCAGTGAACCTCCACACCACAATGGTACATCTCTTACCAGTGACAAACCAACTTGATAAGGAAATTCACCATGAGCAGCTGGTCTACCATGAACGATGCGACCTTCTTTTAACACTGAGCTAGAGCATAATTTCACGAAAACTATAAAGAATATTATAAATTTCATTCTGTCAATTGAATGTGATCTTGAACGACTGAGTATGTGTTAAAGAAATGTTCAGTCTTATATACAATCCAATATGGAAATTCCTAATATATATATGTGTGTGGCAAAGGGCTCATTGGCCGAGCTTCTCTTCCATTACTGTTGTGCGTGTTAAATTTTGGACAGTATTAGTGTTCTGCCGGCTCCGAACGGCAGAACACTTGTGGCATCACTTTTCCTGGGCTTTGTCACAGAGTTCTTTTAGAAGCGTTTTCATGGCAAGTTAAGCTGTTACTATCGGAAGAATTGCCAATTGCTTGCCGACAGGTGGGTACCGTTCGAAAGAAAAATCTTTTCGATATTAAAATTGTTATGTCAGAAGGCCAACACACTAACCACTGAGCCATGGCACCCATGCATGTCTTTAGGAAATTCCTAAAGACATGCAAATTTTCAATACTAAAAAAATAAAAAAAATAATTAATAATTTTATTTACCTTGAAGGGACACTTGTACCAATATTTATCGCAAAATATATTTGCTTTAGATATACATTTAATTTCAAGTTTAAATATAGTACTCAAACCTTTGTTAATTTAATAATTATACGTACACTTAAATAGCTCAAATTATAATTACGATTATATATTATAATATTGAACAAATAGCAACAAATGTTTCTTGTTCACCTTGAACAATATTCTGTCTGAAAGAAATTTTGCAGTGTACTGACGGATTAGCAATTGACTAGCAAAGACTTTCACCAATGGCTTATTGTACCTACAATTCATGAATCCACTCCATTACTTATCAATAATTAAGTCTGATTTTGATATCACCATCCCGCTAGGAAATAATAAATTGAAATAAATTGAAATAAATTGAATTGAATGAAGTGGCAAATAGACTCCTTCTCGTTCTTGTTTTGACATTTTCAATTAAAGCGGGCTGTTATTGTATTTAAAAATAAAAAATAAATATGTGGCACTTAAAGCCCCAAAGGGCTCATTGGCCGAGCTTCTCTTCCATTACTGTTGTGTGTCTTAAATTTTGGACAGTATTAGAATGGACCTACTTATTTTAGCCGGTTCCGAACGGCAGAACACTTGTGACATCACTTTTTCTGAGCTTTGTCACAGAGTTCTTTTTAGAAGCTTTTTTCATGGCAAGTTGTTACTGTCGGAAGAATTGCCAATTGCTTGCCGACAGGTGGGTACCGTTCGAAAGAAAAATCTTTTCGATATTAAATTTGTTATGCATCAGCCGGGTATTGAACCACGACCTACAGATCAGAAGGCGAACACACTAACCACTGAGCTACGGCACCCATTTATTGTATTTATTGTAAGTTATTGTATTTAATGACTTAAAAAATCGTCTAACTTTTGCTTGTAGTCGATTTATCATTTTATGATTATGTTGACAGAATCTTGTATGCTAAGAGGCATACATATTGTATGTGAAATTCCTGTTGGTAGAGATGGTACGATCATTGTCCACTGAATTACCCAACATTGAACAGACGCAATTGCCAAACTACTTAGGCGATTCTTAATTCTATTGCGCATTATTTGAAAAGTGTTAGCCTAAAAGTCAATCACTGCAACCTAAAAGGCCCTTTCTACAAAAATACATATATTATTTAGCACACTTCTTAAGGGATAATCAGCATTAATTGATAGCACATCCTGTTTGTATGGAGCATTTATGCTTTTAGAACCTTTTTCTGCTTCGGACAAGTCATGGATTTTTATATATTACTCCAAAAGATTACTTCAGGAAATTACGTCAGAAATTCCTTGGAGCGAGAAAACGATTATTGTTTGTGAGTTCTTTAACGTCGTTGTAAGTTTCTAGTGATTAATAATTCGTGAAAATTTAAAGTTTTACTTCTCTAGAAATAAAAAGTGACCCTGGCACGAAAAATAATTTGTGCATTTGTCATATCGATTCATGCGGTACACAACTTACAACAACTAATTGAATGCAATCGCTAAATGATATGAAATCGTCTGGCTAAGTCAATGAGTCAAGTCAGTGGATGCCGCATGAAGTGAGTAAAAAAATATACTCGACCACATTTCCGAATGCAGAAACGTGGTGAAATAATTCGACAACAAGCAACTTCAGCAACGAGTGCTCACTGGCGATAAGGAATGATTCACGTGCAGCGACAATGTGCTCCGAAAAATGGCCACAGAAAAAGCAATGGGGTGCACCAGAAACAATCACAAAGCCAGGACTAACAAATGGTTGGGTGTTAGCCATTAGAAGTTGTTCTATCCCCGTCACAGAGTGGATTCGGACCTCTACTGAATTGAGCCAAGTAATCAAGCAAAATCAAGCAGAATTTACAAAATTGTTATCTTTCCGCCGGACAATGCTCGGGCAGACATATCTTTGGTGATTGAAAGAGATGGGTTGGGAAGTTTCATCAATTCACCATTCAGCCCTGACATTACATCTTTGCTTGACAATTTCCTACAGAGGAAAAAATTTCTAAAAAAGTCTAAAAATTATAGCGAGCCCACTTGATGGAGTTCTTCATCAAGAACCCCCAGAAGATGGCGAAATGTGATCGATAACAATGGCCAGTATCAATTAAAATCAATGAAAATGGCGAACTCAATTTACTGAAAAAATATTGCATTATTTTTTACTAGACCTAAAACTAGACATAAAACCCATTGCTTCGAATGTGCTTTATGTTATTGTAAAGGTTTAGATTTTGTGTTTGCAGCAACAATTCTGCTGATAGATGTAGTCCCACATTTGGGTTGTGAAAATGGATCTATGAAATTCTTTATTATTGAACCTTATTATTGAACCCATATTCATTGTCTAAGTATCTTTCTAATTTCATGTAGTTTCCTTTGTAGAGTTGATTATGTGGACCCAAGACTTTTCTCGATTGTAGTACATTTAATTTTGGATGATATGGTATTCCATTAAAAATTGTAAGGTGTCATTACCAAATTCAACTGGTCTTCCACTTCAAGACCTCTGGAGAGGTTGTAATCATCAGCAGCAAATTTCCTGATCGCTCCTTGACAATTGCTAACCTTTAATATATCTGCGACACTTAAGTAATGTTTAATGTAAATATAAGACAAGTTCTTCTATTACTTTGTCAGCCAATTCTGAAATACAGAAACCAAATTCGATTTATTTTAAGAGACATTATTTTTTATGAACTTCATTAAAGAGTACATTTGAAAGCATTTTCATGGCAAATAAATGGTTGTTGTCCAAAGAAATTTGCAGTTACTTGCCAAGAGGCTAACACCGATAAGAAGAAAATGTTTGTCATTTCAAAAAAATATGCTTACAGAAGACCAAAGCACAATGGTTATTGCCACTGCAACAATAATTACGCCGCACTCTCGCAATCGCAAAACACGTTCAATTCAACTTGAGCACCTAATTTCCCAAATGCTTAGCATTAATTGGATTGTTTATGGTTCATTTTGTATTATTTAGATTTGAAATGATTAATTTTTTGCAAATTTGAATTAATTTGAACACACATATATGCAACTGTTACATTTGCCAATAAATTTAATTTAATTTAAAACGTGTATCGCATTTTAAAGATGCATTTATGTAAAATCATTAAACATGACATGATTATTATATGCTTTCACATCTACACATGTATGCAAGTACACATATGCATCTATATAAAGATAATACAAACAAAAACAACAACAATATCCAGAGCATAAATAATAGCAACAACAAATAAGATAGAACTCTATTGAGAACCCATTGAAAGTGCGCCTGATTAACTCACTCATGCCAATTTTCTGACAAAAAAACAAAAACACAAAAGAAATTAATTCATAAAAAGCACAAAAAGTGCATAATAAAAATAACAAAAAATACAACTGAATTAAATAAAAAAGAAAAACTATATCAGGTAAATAGTAAGGGAGGGAGAAACAATAAGTGCGACAAGGAGAACAAAACTGAGGTATAAACGGAATGAGAGAGATAAAGTCATGATGAAATAGAGATAGAAAAATTGTAATAAATAGAAAGCGATATAGAGAAGAGAGAGAGAGAGAGAGAAAGCGATCGATTAAATATATGCGTTTGCTTGAAAGAGAGAGATAGGGAGAGAGGGGAAGAGTATGATGGAGTATGAAAAAAAAAATTAATGAATAAATAGCCTACTTGAATAAACAGTATAAAAAGCTGCAATCGTGACCACCGTCGCACAGTATAACGAATACAGGCGAATTAGGACAAAAAGTAAAAAATATGATTTCAAAAATATCATAAAATAATCAAAAAATATTGTTAATATACCAGTAGAAGTAGGTGGGTGGGGGTCTTAAGCTCTCAGAATATTTCCGGTATACAAAATATTCTACATTTTATAGAAATATGTAGTACATATATGTATTTGTATAGCGACAACCACAGGCAATAAGGTCAGTTCTCTTATTTTTTCTTCAAATTAAAGCATAAACATATTGTGGCTGAGGTTGGAGAGAATGGGTGTGATTAAATCAGTAACCTAAAATGAACATTACGTTTCATAGGCGTTGCCGTTTTTTGCGATATAAATTGAAAAGCATACAGCTCTACCACTAAAATACTGCGGAACGTGAGAGTCTTATGTAGAACACAAAAAAATATTAATATGAAGAAAAGAAATAATTTTTATTGCTCACATCCGACCTCAATATCTTTCAGTTTATATAACTCTAATATAAATATTCTTAAACATGTCGCTGACATTTAAATACAGCGACAAATGCTGCTAATAGAAAAAAAAATACCATAGAATGTGATCTCTTATAGTTTCAATTCGTTTTTGAGATCACTGATATCAAATTTGGCATTGGTTTGACTCGGTCAGATGGTATTTCATTTCAAATCTAAAAACAAAATCTGAAAATATTTAATAAGATGCCTAGAATTGGCGCTACTTGAATGACATCCATTTTTTTCAACATTTTTTCTCAATATATTTATCCCCTAGCTCTACCTGTTGGAGTGGTTCTCCTACGAAATTGACGGTTTTAATTAGTTTTATTCCACGACTCTCGTAGTGCCTCTAGAGGGGTAAAATATATGACTGATCACCAGTAATATTTGCTATCCAATATTTTTGCAGCATATTCTTATTGTCTATCTTTAGTCCTTAGGGTGGATCCCTTAGAAAATTTATGAAACAGCAGCTGAATTTTGACCAAATTGCATCGCCATCGCGTCCCGAACATACATACTTGTATCCCCGAGTTTTAAAAAAATTTACTCCCTCTGCTTCCAAGCTGCACGTAAAGTAGTAACATATATGGCTGACCCCCAATTTATTCAACCCAATATTTTCCGGAACATTCTCATTGACCATCTTTACTCGTAATTGCCTAGCCATCACCCCTAGAGCGATGAAATTTATAACTGCCCACCAGTATTATATGCTGCTCAAAAATCTTTCGGAACCTGCTTATCCCCTATCTCTACCCTATAGTTGAGCTGCTTTACAAAAAATGACGTTTTTATACATTTTTTTCACGTTTAACCTCAGTGTGCACCTAAAGTCGTAAAATATTTAACCCTTATACTACCTAACATTTTTCCAGAACATACTTATTTCCTATCTTTACCCTTTAGGGAGGCTCCCCTAAGAAATTAACTTAAATTCACATAAAAGTATGAAACGTATGACTGACTCCCATTATTGTTGTTGTTCTTAGATCACTCTTTCAAATCTGATTCCCACTTTGTATGAAAATGAACCACTGTGCAGTGTGCATTAAACATAGCAACAGCGGCAGCAGCATTAACAGCAATACTACTAAATATGGTTAAAACAACAATTGATGTAGTTACTGTTGACCATAAACTACACAAGCCTCTGTCCATACATTTATAGAATATATTAATAAAAATAATAAAAAAAATAATAACAATAAAACAACAACAACAGCAACTGTTTAATACTAATACAAATATATATGTACGATATATGGCTGAGCATAAAAATCGATGTTCATATGCGATTAAAATTAATTAGTGTGTATACCCACATGTATATGTTTGTATGTGTATGTATGTGTTTGTGTGAGAGGCGATGTATGCGTTAAAATAATGGGCTCAAATTCCGTGTATAATTTTTTTGTATATTAAACCTAAAAAAAAAAAATAAAAAATAAAAAAGGAAAGTTGAGTGCATTCTATGCATGTGTTTGTATGTATGTATGATGCACCTACTCATAAACACTCTTTGTCCAGACTGATAAAATAATTGTGATGATGATTATTATTATAATAATGATGACATTGTGATAATGATAATTATGTTAATGATAATTATGATGCTAATGATGAGGGTCTATTTCAAAATTATATGGTTACTTTACGAAATTAGGATTGGCTCTTCAATTTTTTGATTTCAATATAATTTATTATTAAAATACACGTTTAACTAGCTGGTAGATTCAAAACTACCATAGAGATGTATTTTTTTAGCGATTAGGCTCATTTCTGGTTTGGTGGTAAATTAGAAGAATTGATATATGTAACCTGTTAAATTTTTTCATGGAGGGTGTCTGAAGATCAGCTAGAGACTGGGATTGATAGTATAAAGCCCTCAACTATATGAGGCTTATTCTGATCCTCAATATATAAATGCTCCCAGTGAAATAGCAATACCATGGCATATATTTAATTTAACAAAAAAAAAAAAAAAACATTATGAGACAGACTTTACCTCTTCCACTTGCGATGGGATGAAAGATCGCTTTTGGAAGAGCATCAAACATAGACTAAAAACAAATTTCAGAAGATGTCTATGTTGTGAATAATCCAAAATTTAATGTCATTAGTATATTATAGTATTATAGTATTAATATGAATTCATTGATAAAAAAATTGTTCTAAATTTCCATTTTAGGGTTTTTTTATATAAGAAATTCATGTTTGATGTTTATTTTATATTCAAAACTGCATGTTTGGGATAAATATTGTTGTTGTAAAAATACTTAGGATTGGCCACATATCTTACCCCTCTAAGATCAACCTAAAAGTTATGAGACTGAATTTAATTGAAATTTTCAATTTTATATGAGAGCCCCCTTAAGGGATGGAGTAAGTAAGTTTGTTAAAAAAAAGTTGTTGAGAAAATATTAGTGAAGATCGTTCATATGTTTTACCATTTTAGTGATGACTGTTGAACTGTTGTGGAGTATTATTTTTCGATTTTCCCTGCATTTGTATCAGCTTGTCGTTACACGAAAATCTTAAAGCCTTTCCTAGTATTTCTTAGTGATAATTAAGTCCTTATTCTAATTGAAAAATCGGAGCTCATTCAAAACGTTTTTCTAAAGATCAATTGAATACATAATTGTGCCAATTGTTGAATCTTGCACTTGATTAATTCTTCATAGTTTCGGCTACAACATGAATCTTTACTTCTAGAAATTGGAAGATATTCAGAAAAAATAATTTTCATAAAGATATGCAATCATAGAATTAGAAATTAACTTTTTTGTGTACTCATTATTTTGCAATGGTCCTCACAGCTATCATAGCTATGAATAGGTACAAATGTATACGCAATGATATAATTATTCTGTTTGATCACACTCCTTACAAGCATGGGTACAAACCCATAGATATCGTAAACTCCATAAAGTTCTCCAATGAAACAATGATTGCCGCGTGTCAATACGTTTGTTATATGAACTAAAATTACAGATATACTACATTGTGTGTGTGTGTGTGCATGCATGTTTATTTGGATGGTATGAAAAGTGCATAAAGCGCATGTTAATACCTTTTTAGACCTTTTCCTCTAGTGCATTACATTTTTTTTTTTGTTTTTGATTTTTTGTATATTTTGTATTTTTTTGCTTGTTTTGGCCTATTTTTAATATTAATTAAAATATAAATGTATGCAATAACAACAAGAACGTGAATTGTGACACACATGCATACATATTGTATATAAAAGTGAAGGCAGGCACATGGATGAAAATAGGTAGGCATATGTATATGTGTATGGACTTTGTTAGTATGTCATAGCATATGAGAGCCAACTGCCTATTTTGGTTTGTACTCATATGTATCGTACATACTTTTTAGTTGACTTTTTTTATTTGTTGTTTTCTATTTTTTGAATATTACTTTCCCCTGTTGGCGTTCAAACGCATTTACATTTCAAGCGTATACGCACATGCATACGAGTATGCATTACTCAAATTACACAAGTATGGTACTTTATTGTATACACAGAAATTGTGCATTGTACGAGTAGGTTAATTTATTGCAATCGGTTTTGTTGGCTAAGAGTATGTTGGTGAGTGTTAACGAATGGGAAAAAAAGAATAGCAAAATTATAAAATAATAATAGTAGCAAAATCAAATAGGAGATCAGGTCCTGCACAATAATTTTTTTGTTGTTTTCCAATTATTGTTATTGTTTTCGTGTTTTGTTCTCTTTGATTTGGTACAAAATGTGACACGCGCACAAATACATGCATCTATTTACGATAGGTAGATAGTAAGTAGATATTGTCCATACTGATATCATATACTTATACGAGTATGTAACAAATAAAAAATAAAAGTGATTCTTGGCAAGAAAAAAATGCACTGACGCTAAAACAAAACATAATGCTACGCACATGTATTCCCTCACATATGTATATTTGAATGGCCAATATTATTTTTATGTTTAAATAATTCACTTTTTTGTTTTTTTTTTTTGTTTTTACTATTTTTAATAAAAATATTTTCACGTGTGGTGTGTGAGTAATAATGGGCGTGGGTGGCTATAGGGTGTTAGTGTAGAATAGCATGGTGCAAAGTGTCATCAAACAATCCCATAGAGACTATAGGTTTACTACTATGCGTATATGCTTTGAGCTCGTTTAGTTTGATTTTACTTTGTTCTATGTCTTTTTTGTTTTTTTGTTTTGCTTTATTAATCTTTTAGTATACATATGTATATTTGGTGTATACCAAAAATAGTAATAATAATAAATGACATTTTTGAAATGTATTTTAAATAATTTAATGCATACAATTGTATTTTAGTCAGAATTAAGCCGATTTAATGGATTCTAGTGCATTTTTCTAGCAATTTCCAATTTTCTGTATTAAATTTTTAATCGTATGTGCTTGTGGTAAATTGGTATCATAGTCTCTAATTATTGCGAAATAATGGATGATTGGTTCTAGATGTTTAAATTTAAGGAGAGTCTTCAAATTTTAATTTGTCCAAATAATAGATGTGTTCAACAAATTCGCCACTTAGTCCACTTAGCTTAAGCTGTACTATTTTCATAGTGTATAGATTCAAATTATATAACCGAAAGAGGATTTTCAAAAATTATAAGAGCAATCGTATGTGAATTCCATTTACAGACAAGCGTTGTTTTGATTTAATCGATTTAACTAGTAGACCAATTATTGTTAGCTTACTTTCTTATAGCCTAGACAGACGGCAGCGTTAATTCGGATTAACGGCGCACTTAATCCGAATAAAATACTAACCTGACAGATGGCAGTATTGCGGATTAACTAAACAGCGGATTTCTGTTTTATTAGGTTTGTTCACTTACATTATTATCACTATCAATTTCTGTCATCTGTCACTCTCGATATGGGAAAATCTACAAGAAGTACGTGAACTGAAAACCATCAGAAACTTGTAAATTGACATTTAAAGTTCGTAATTGACAGCTGGATTTATTTGTTCGCCAATGCTTTTCATGTTGAAAACTGTTAACAATTGTTGAAAGTTTTTTGTTAACGAACACGCTTATTGTTCTGTAAGTTGGATCGAGAAAAATTCACAATAGAAATTTTTCAGCAGTGTTGCCATCGAAAATTGCCATAATACTCTTTAATTTTGAGAATTAACTCGTATAGTTAATGCGGATTAGCAGCAGTTAATGCCTCGAGTTAATTCGAATTAAATCGTTAATCCGGATTAACGCTGCCGTCTGTCAGGGCTATTATATATTGCATAGTGAAATATTGCAAATATTTGATGAAGCTCTAGTATTAATATCGTTTCTTGCCATCCAACATGTAATAACTCGCACTCGAATTCTCGTATCTCATCAAGTTGAAATGTTGCTTATGAATTTTACCAAGATGCTAAGGGGCAAACAAGAACATTACGTTCATTTTCAATTGTCTTTCTGACCTCAAAAAACGATGTTCTTCTACAAATTTTGTCTATCTTTTGAGGTTAGAAAGTAACTTGGAGGTAATGGCGGAAAACTGACTACTGATTTGGATTCAGCGACTCCGTACATATATATATTTAAAATGACTACCCTGGATCGTTGAATGTATTTTTTTTGTACTTTATACAAGAAAATAGAAAGTTATTAGACTGAAATTTGGCGTATAAGATTTTGCTTACTAATGAAAAACTTTGTGAATGGATGGAATCGACTAAAAATTATGTACAACCCTAATACAAAAATGCGTTTTTGCACTTATGTTTTCGCATTTTATGCACGAAAATATAAAGCTATCGCGATGAAACTCAGTGCGAACAACTATATTTGTCAGTGATTGGAGTATATTGACAATTAATGCAATTGGGATAAAATTGCACCTATACCCCATACATCATTATGTATTTGAATATATTTTTTAAACTTTTTACATGAAAATATAAAGTTATCGCACTGAAATTCAGTATATATGAGTATATTTGCTCAGCAATAGACGTGTTTGAGATTGGATGAAATCGGATTCAAATCACATATACCTCCCATATAAAAGAGTATTGTCGAATGTGGTTTTTCGCATTTTCTACACGATAATACAAAGTCATCGCACTAAAAATGGGTATACAAGATTTAGTTTATTAAAAAATAGTCAAGTTGGAAAATGAATAGAATCGGACGAAAATCACAACCATCTCCCATACAAAAGTATGTTTTTGAATGTATTTTTTCACATTTTGTACTCAAAATATAGAGCTATTGCGCAAAAACTCAGTGCATGGGACTATATTTACAAGTGAGTACACTATGTTAGGGATAGACACAATCGAATTTAAATCACACCCAGCTCCCATACAAAAGTGCGTTTTCGAATATATTTTGCTATACTTTGAGCACGAAGGTATAAAGCTATCGTACCTGAAACTCTGTGTATACATTTACATTTACTGGTGATTGAACTAAATAAAATCACATGTACCTCCCATACAAAGGATATTTTTCTAATGTGATTTCTCACACTATGTGCCGAAAATATAAAGTTATCACATTGAAATTCAGCACATTACAATAATATTGCCTACAAATGAGTATGTTTGGAAATAAATGTTATCGGATGAAAATCCCGACCATCTCCACTCGCATCATAAGATTTTTTTTACCAACGAAATAGGGATTTTTAAATTAAAATCACTAGCATACAAAATTACACATTACGAATATTGACTTATGTGCTATACTATACCTAATTTTCAATATTGCTGAAGATTGCTACCATTTAAAAATGTACCTTGCATTTGCAAAATTTCATATGAACAACGCTCTAATCCATTAAACACGCTTACATGAATTCTTAGTTGCCTTTTTTATACCCTGCATAATGCAATATGCATGGTATATTCATTTCGGTCAGATGTTTGTGTCCACTTGAAGGAATCTCCGGAGATATAGACATAGATATATATTCGTGATCAGCGTCGGTTAAATTTTCGATTTAACGATGTCCGTCCGTCCGTCCGTCCGTCTGACACCTGGCTGGTTCGCACGATAACTTGAGTAAATATTGAGCTATTTCGACGAAATTTGGCACAAGTAACCTATGATCCAAGGGTACAGAGGGGATTGATATTGGGCATGATCGGTCAATAGCCACGCCCACACCAAGCATTCAAAGCGACTAACCTCGGAATTTTCAAAATCTTTAACTTGCTATAACTCACATAATATACCACTTGGTACAACAATATTTGGCACATAGAGTTATATTTTACCACTATATAACCTCGCCAAAAGCGGGTGAGCCACGCCTACTTTTTAGCGTAGCTCTCATACAAAGTGTCTGTACTTCTTTTAAATTGAAACAGCTGTAACTTCTACAATCTTCAGTCTAGAGTAACCATAATTGACACATAGATTACCATGGCAATGAGAAATAATATGGCAGAAAATCAGTGTGCCACGCCCACTCCTTTTTGGGTCTGCCATACAAAGTTGCGGAAATTAAAAAAAATGTTACCGGTTATAACTTGCAAACAATTCAGCGTAGAATAACGAGATTTAAGGTGTGGATTAGTATTATATGAGCAACTAGGCTCACAGGAAATGGGCGCACCACGCCCACTGTTTATCGTAGCCCCCATACAAATTTTCAATCGAAACAGCTGTAACTTCGGCAATCTTCTGTCTAGAATAACCATAATTGACACTTTGATTAATATCGTAGTCAAAAATAATCTGGCAAAAAATCAGCGTACCACGCCCACTTCTTATTGGGGCTCCCATACAAAGTTGAGGAAATTGAACAAATATTTAACCGCCACAACCTACAAACTATTCAGCGTAGAACAACCAGATTGATGGTGTGGATTAGTATTGTAAGAGCAAATATACCCACAAGAAATGGGCCAGCCACGTCCATTGTTTATAGTGGCTCCCATACAGGATGACTGAATTTCTTTTAAATTGAGGTAGCTGCAGCTTCTGCAATCTTCTGTCTAGAGCAATCATAATTAATACTTAGGTTAATATGGTAGTTGTACATAATCTGGCAAAAAATCAACATGCCACGCCCACTTCTTAATGGGGCTACCATACAAAGTTGCGAAAATTTTAAAAAATTTAAACCGCTATAATTTCCGAACTATTCAACGAATATTCAATATAGAAAAATTAATTGGATTTACAAGAAAGAGGTAAGCCACGCCAAGTTTTTATATAGCTCCCATACTAAGTTTCGGAATTATCTTAAAAACCTCCTTTAAATTATCCCTTTTAGAATTCTCATATACAAAGTCAACCATATTTCGGGTGTAAATTAGTAGTATATGCAAAAATTGTTTATCAATAAGTGGAAATAAAAGAAAAAGATGGATAATTGAGTAAACTTTTTATATATAAATCTACATATGCAGGGTATAATTTGGTCGGCCCCAACCGACTGTAAGGAGATTTTTTTTAATGCTTAGAAGTTATAGTAAGAAGCGTAGGCAAAAAAGTAAAGAAGTTCTTGATTCAAAAGTCAATTGTTTCTAAAAGGTTGTCATAATTGTATTATGTATACACTACTTACGAGGGCGGATTGATAATGAAGCTACCTAAGTAGGAAAATAAATTTTTTTTTTTTTTTTTCAAAAACCATTTATTTCTCGACATAGTCTCCTTTTAATTCGACACACTTAGTAAGACGATATTCCAACTTTTTTATACCATCTGAATAATACGATTTCGGAAACCTCTCAAAATACGCGTTAGTTTCGGTAATCACTTCTTCGATTGAGCTGAATCTTTTTCCTATGAGCCATTTTTTCAAGTTTGGAAACTGGAAAAAGTCATTAGGAGTTAAATCTTGACTATAAGGTGGATGATCAACCAATTCGAAGTGTATTTCACGTAATTTTAGCATCTTATCTAATGCTGTGTGAACCGGTGCGTTGTGTTGAAGAAAGAGCACTTTTTTCTTCTTTAAATGTGGTCGTTTTTTCTTGATTGCATCATTCAATTGATCCAATAATGCACGATAATACTTTCCTGTGATTGTGGATCCTTTCTCAAGATAATCGATAAGCAATATTCCGAGTGCAACCCAAAATACAGTGGCCATAACCTTGCCAGCCGATTTCACTGCCTTCACTTCTTCGGAGCACTTCCACCAGCTTCACCCATTGTTTCGATTGATTTTTGGTTTCAGGTGTGTAGTGGTGGACCCATGTTTCATCAACAGTTATTAATCGACGCCAAAAAACAACAGGATTACGCTTTATCATGTCCAAACACCGCTGTGAAGTGGTCTCTCGAAATCGTTTTTGTTCGACACTGAGCAAACGCGGCACCCATCTTGACGATAGCCTTTTCATATGCAAATGTTCATGCAAAATGTTGAACACATGTTCATATGAGATGCATGCTATTTCAACAATCTCACGCAACTTGACTCGACGATCATTCATAACGATATCGAGGATTTTCTTGATATTTTCTTCAGTAACCACCTCTTTTGTCCTTCCTGTTGATGGTATTGTTGCAGTGCTTGTTCGGCCGCGTTTAAATTCAGCAATCCAATATTTTACCATGTAATCTGACGGAGCAGACTCACCGTAATGTTTATCAAGCTTTTCTCTTGTCTCTTTCGCCGTTTTCCCTTTCAAATAATAGTGTTTAATCACTGCACTAAATTCGCTTTTTTCCATTTTTCAAGAAACAGAAAAGTTGGTTAATTCAAACGACTACAACAAATAAACTAATCGATGAATTTGGGTGAAATTTTAACAGCTGACGTTTGACAGATCGCAATTTCAAAAAAAGTTTTTTGTGTTTGTGCTGCCTTTTTCTTACTTAGGTAGCTTCTTTATCAATCCGCCCTCGTATACGCAATGTATTGAAGTAGAAGCAGAAAAAATCATTAATAATTTTGGAAAAATTAGACATTAGTTAAATATTTTTATTTTTTGATATCAAATATAATTACTCAAATATTACTTGGAGTTTAGTTTAGTACTTTAGAGTTTAATTTCACTATGTGCATTTGTATGTACGTCGACTTATATAGGAAAAATGTTTGACAAAATTCAATAACAACTATGTAGTATTACAACAACAACAACAACAACAGCAATAATCACAAAAACCATACCTATATATAGGCAAATAAATAAATATATTCCAACTCACATACGCACTGGATGGTGGATGATGATGATGGTGATGATGTTGTCTGTATTATTGTTCGCACGGCTTTTTATGTACCCCTCTTTTTTCTTGCAAAAATAAACATCAAAATAAAAAATACAAAAAATATTTTGTATTTCTCTTTTTTTTATTTTACGTTTGTTAGGTATTTATATATTTTTGTATTGTATGTATGGGGATGTACTGATGTTGCTCCATTTGAATGCCACACTCTAAATATACGTATGTTGTTGTTATTGTTGACTGCAATCGAATATTATTGCTGGTGCTATTATTTGCCCACAAAAAAATGTTTCCCCAATTTTTATTTTGCATCATTATCATCGTCATGGTCATTATTATCAGCATCATAATTATCATTTTGCGCTTTGCGTATTTCATATTTTTCTCTCGAGTGTATTTTTGAATGTTGCACTTGTTGTTGTTGCTATCGGACCTGTAGCAACAACATATTGTACTGCAAATAGTAGGAGGTAGTGCATAAATAGTGATGCTAGAATGAGCAACATTACCATCATCATCATTGTCATGATTGTTATTTTTAGTATTATTATTGTTAGTATGCATTCACATACACAGGTGCATGTGTATGAGAATCTATGAATAAGTGTGGGCTTTGCCATTGCCATTGTCAGTGTTGCATGTTGTTAGTTCGCATCAACAACATATAAATGATGATTTGTTGTTGTTGTGAGAGCACTTTGCTGAATACATTTCATCCTCATACATACAAATATTACATACTACAATACATACAGACATATGCATGTATGTACATTGCCATACGCAATGAATTCAAAATTGTGTATGCCGTATGTATGTGAATGTGTGCGTGTAAAAAAATATTTGAGCAAAAATTTCTTTATTTCATTGTGGGTGTTAAGGGTGCTGGTGGTTGATTGCCAACAACAACAACAACTATTACTACTACAGTATGTTAACGTATTTTTTCGCATTTGAATCCTTTTTTTTATTATTTTTATTTGCTTCGCTTTACGATATCTGTTGGCGGCATGATGTGCTGCAAAACGCATACTCAGTCGCACATACATATGTACATACAATAGTATATGATGTTGCCACAGCAGCAACAGTACATAGCAGAAGAGCGAAATAAAAATTTGAATATCATGTTCATACTGGGTTGTGTTGGAGTTTTTTAGTCTGCTTTGTGATAACCAAAACAAAAAATCAAAATAAAAAATAACACGTACATACTACACGAAAGAGAGCAGAAAAAAAGTGAAATACAAAATTATTGCAAATCATATTGCTAGAGTTGCCACTGTGCAAGTATATATGATGATAAAATTTTCAGTTTTGTTTTGTATCGAGCTAAAATCTGAAAAGAACTGTACACTATTGTTTTTGTAAAAGCTTTAATAACCTAATAGATGGAAAAATAGATACCCTTATGCACTTGTCCCATCAATTTTGCAGGGGAGCCTCCCTCATGGGTGTATATAAGGGTTAAATATATTTGGAAGAAATATTGGGGTCAAAAAATTAATGGGGTCGGTAGTACAATTCATTACTCTAAGGGCGACTGCTGGCCATTTTTGGGGTTATGTGTCCATTTTCGTCTACTCTGAAGTTAATTTTGTAGAGAAGCCCCTTTATGGAGCAAACACATGGAGAAAGCGTTTTGGGAAAAAATGTTGGGTAGTGAAAATCAGTAGTAGTCTGTCATATATTTTACGCCTGTATGCCCACTCTATCAGCGGTGGTAGTGAAATTTCTTATAATGACAATTTTGCATGGTAGCATCTTTAAGGGTT